>APFE030121864.1:2406-40898 GCA_000404065.3 Pinus taeda | reverse complement strand
GTTGTTTCCAAGCATCAAAAGATTGATACTTTGTTTGATAGTGGCTCACAAGTAAATTTAATTTCTGAAGCAATTGTAAAGAAGTTGGGATTACTAACCACGCCTCACAAAAAGCCATATCCATTAGGTTGGTTATGTGATAAAGCACAGTTACAAGTGACTAGACAATGTAAACTTAGGTTTTCTTTTGGGTTAGCATTTGTAGATGAGGTTGAGTTAGATATTGTTCCCTTGGATATGTGGAATTGTTTTAGGAAGTCCTTACTTGTATGATAGAAAAGCTATTTTCTATAGAGCTGAAAACAAGTATCAACTCGTTAAATATGGAATCAAATATATTGTAAGAGCTCATAAACTCATGAATAATTATACTCTCATAAACTTAGGGCAGATGAAAAGAATTGTAAATTCATGCAAACAATTTTTACTGATGGTTGTAAAGGAAAAGAAACCTGATAAAACCAATGTATATGAGGGTTGTAATGCTAAACAGCAAGCTGATTTAGAAAAAGTTGTTTCAAAATATGATATACCATTTCAAGAACCTAAATGTCTGCCACCCAAAAAGGAAATAGTACATGATATTAATTTGCAGCAAGATGCTCCATTGCCTAACATCAGAATGTACAGGTTGTCCGCTTTAGAGAATGCAGAAATCAAGAAGCAGGTACAGGAGCTACTCGAGAAGGGGTTCATCACACCTAGCACATCACCATGTGGGTATCCAATTGTCTTGGTGAGAAAGAAAGTTGGCTCATGGAGAATGTGCATTGATTACCGATCACTGAATAAGATAATGATAAAAAATCATTATCCCCTTCCTCACATAGATGATCTATTGGATCAATTAAAGGAAGTTGTTTATTTTTCCAAGTTAAACTTGCATAGTGACTACCATCAGGTCAATGTTGCAGAGCAAGATGCATGGAAGACTGCTTTCAAAACAAAGCAGGGATTGTATGAGTGGTTGGTTATGCCTTTTGGCTTAACTAATGCTCCTGCTACTTTCATGAGAGTAATGAATCATGTACTCAGACCATTTCTTGATTATTTTGTCATTGTATATTTGGATGACATTCTTATATTCAGTAAAACATGGGAAGAACATTTAAAGCATGTTAAGTAGACTCTAGATGTTTTAAAAAAAGAAAATATTTATGTTAAGCTCTCAAAATGTGAATTTGGAAAAACATCTTTGAATTATTTGGGTCATATTGTAGGGGGTGGTGAATTGAAGATAGATCCCTCTAAGGTTGCATTCATTTTAAACTGGCCTAAACCCAAATCTACTACGGAAGTTAGAAGCTTCCTAGGAGCAGCATAGTATTGGAGAAAGTTTATTTCTAACTTTTCCTTAATTGTAGCTCCCTTACATGCTTTAATAGGATTGAACAAGGTGTTTCAGTGGGGTGGCAAACAATAGAAAGCCTTCAACACCTTGAAAGAAAAGATTAGTATAGCCCCAGTACTAGCACTGCCCGATCTTCAAAGACCACATGAGATCGAAACGGATGCCAGTGACTATGCCATGGGAGTAGTGTTGATGCAGCATGGTAAACCCATGTGTTATCATTCTAAGACATTTAATTCTGTAGTAGTTAATTATCCCACATATGATAAAGAATTGTATGCATTAGTACAGAGTGTGAAAAAGTGGAAACATTATTTAATGAGAAAAGAGACAGTTATACACACTAACCATCAACCACTTCAATATTTGCACTCACAAACTAAGTTGCAGCAATCAAGACACTATAAGTGGATGGGTTTTCTACAGCAGTTTCATCTTGTCATCAGATATAAAAAGGGCATACACAATAAAGTTGCAAATATGTTGTCCAGACCAATCATAAATGCATCCACTATACTTAAGCATTATTCAGTATTGCATGAAAGCTGCATTGAATAGTATGCTCAAGATATAGATTTTAAAGATGTATATGCAACTTTAAGTCATGGAAAACAAGTAGAAGAATTGGATTATCATGTTAATGACCAACTCTTGTATCATTTGGGAAAGTTATGCATTCCTCAAATTGAAAGAGAAAAGATAATTCAAGAGGCACACACTTCTCTAATATCAGGTCACTTTGGTGTAAGTAAAATAGTTGCACAGCTGCAAAGATTTTGTTATTGGCCAAAAATGAATGATCGAGCGCACAGACCGTTGGCGCAAATTGGCAATACCAGAGGCTAATTCAAGAAACGGGGTGGTTTCTGATACAAGATTAGCACTAAAAGCGCTAATTGTGTATCGAAGGGCGTCCCCCTCAGTGAAGGAAAGGCCCGAAGTTCCCAGACCCGAAATGGCTATGAAATGCGGAAAAGTAATAAATTTGGTTCTGTGGATTCCACAAAACTGGTAAGATATCGGAAGGCCACGAGGCGGTAAGCAGTTTTGGTCGAGCCCAGCCTGATGCCACACACTGAGTGACACGTGTCCGGTGAAAGAGAGAGAAAACCGCTCACATCGGACAGGTAACCATCGAGCTAATTATCCACCCGATATGCACGATGACTGTAGGATCTGGGGGGTCCAGATCAACGGAGGAGGTGCGTCCCGATGAACGACCGAATTTGACAGATGATAAAGAAAGATTATATGGGATTTGAAGTCCGACATAGATGATTCGTTGGCAGGGATTCGTATTTCATGGGAAATCTTGGAGCAAACGGAAATAACAATCGTTCAAATGTGTCCAAGGAACCTAACACACTCACCCATTTCAGAATAGGTGGCCACCTCCCTGTGAAGCGTTACACAGTGATGATGAGGCAGAACTGGGGAGTTCGAATGGATAGGGGAAGGAAAACCATAATGCCAGGAAGCGGAAACGAACCAACAAAAAGCAGACTGGCTTTAAAGCCATGAACTGACAAAGACAGAGACAGAGGGGATAGAAAAGTAGGAAAGAGAGTTAGTTAAGAACAAAGAGAAGAAGAAGAGATGACTGGACGGCAGCATCGAGCCAAACAGAGCAGGAGAGAGTCAGAGAGTCTGTGCACTCCAGAGAAAGCTTGAGAGGTTCAAGTGAGCTCCTAGGCATAGGCCTGTCATGTATGAGTTTCAGATTGGGCTCATACTATTGTGACCAGTAGAGGTCAAGTACCAGTAAGGAGAGTCTGTGTACTCAAATCCTACTGATTCATATCTGTTGAGTGAGACTCAAATTGAGCTCACTGTTGTAAAGAAACTCTGCTTTGAAAACATAATAGAGAGGCCACCACTAAAGGCTAGAATAGGAGACGTAGCCCAGGAGCATTGGGTGAACTCCTTATTAAACTTGTTGTGTTTACATGTTTGCCTATTATGTTTTCTCTAACTACCTCAGTGTCTATGTATTCCACAATCTTATCGATCCATTGCATAAAGTAACATAGGCACATCCATGCACATGAGTCTGTAATACCTTTAATTCTTTGTCCTGGATAAATTCCAGATCACCTACCTTTTGTGGAGTATTTGGCGCTAGATGCTCAAGCAAAGTTGAAAAAAGACATAGTTTTGCATAAGAGGTCCATAACTAAAAGGCAGGGGCAGCATGAATTTTGGAAGATTAGGTTGAAAGGACAACTTCAGGCAAAGCTAAATGGTACACTAAAGAGAAGGTGAAAGAAAATTTCCCTCACCTCATTTGGTAAAAGCTTTTGGGGAAAAAAAGCCTCCCAAAATTGGGAGGTGTGATTCAGGTTGGATCATCATATTGTTTCCCATCCATATCGATGCTTTCATAGTGTAAAAAGTGGAGGAATCAGCTCATGAGATAGTTTTTACCGATTGGACTCAGTTTAGAAAAATAGGGTCTGGAACCCACACGAAGCATTTTGAGGCATCAAATGACGTTTTTAAAGGTAAAACTTTTCCACTTTAGCATTCACCTTTTCATGCTATTATACACACAAATACCTTTCCAACAACATAAGAATTGCGTTAATCAAAGTCTGTATGTGAAAGTTATGCCACTCATAAGTTGACCTTCATGTTTTCACCGCCATAATTTGAGAAGATGCCTCATCAACCCTCATTATTCATGAAAAAGGGGCTATACACGTGGTTATGATGTAGAAGATCTCTATAATACGTTATATTTTAATTATGGTTACGAGTTGAGGTAGTCAAACCTAACCACTAGTAGGTTATTAGGTTGTGTTATAACCGGGAAACTAGGAGGAAAAAGGGTTCCATTCTTTCTAGTGCATTTGTTCCATAGATGAGAAAAAATAGACAAGAAGAATAGGAAGTAGAGTGCACAGTAATTATTTGTGCACTATATCATCCCATGGGCCACAAGCCACTCTTCTTTGTACTTGCAACTATATTTCCATCCAGAGAAAGAGAGCGGAGTGGTCTCACCTTCCAACTGGGTTTTTCTCCTGAAATGGTTTCCCATAACATATCTTGTGTTAAATGTGTGTGAGAGATTTTATTCCTCCATTAATTTTTTTCTACATAAGTTTCATTCACATGCATGCACTAATAATAGTAAATCTATAGATCCATAAATCTAATAAAAAATTAATAGTGTAGAATTTTAGATTTTCAATATAATTTTATCAAATTTGTTGTGGTGAAATGTCTAGTGGAATATCCACAAAAGTTTATAGATCACATAAAGACAAAGAACATTGGAGAATTATTTGTTTACCTTAAGCTTCTCCTCCTCACCATGCATGCAATTGCACAACAACCAAAACTTAGGACCAAAAATATGACTTGTCTTCCCATGGAGGAAGAATTTGGAATACATATGACTTATTTTGCTTCTCTACTCCTCTAATCAATCTTCTCATTTTGATCTTGTACAAGGGTGTTCTCCCGAGTCTACAAATGTTCACCCCATACAAGGGTGCTCTTCCTAGTCTGTCAATCTTCATCCTGTATAAGGGTGATCTCAAAAATATGTTAATATTCATCTTGTACAAGGGTGCTCTCATTAATATGTCGACATTGATCCTATATAAGGGTGCTCTCCCCATTCTACCGGTCTTCATCTTACACAAGGGTGGTCTCCCCAGTATGTGGATCTTGATCTTGTACAAGTGTGTTCTCCCCACTCTGTCGTCCTTGATCATGTGCAAGCATGCTCTCCCTAGTCTACCGGTATTCATCTTATACAAGGGTGGTCTCCCCAGTATGTGGATCTTGATCTTGCACAAGTTTGTTCTCCTCACTCTGTCATCCTTGATTATGTGAAAGCATGCTCTCCCCAGTTTGTCGATATTGATCATGTATAACGCTTCTCTCCCCAATTTATCGATCTTGATCATGTATAAGCATGATCTCCCAATCTGTCAACCTTAATCATGTATGAGTAAACTCTCATCATGTTCATCATGTTACATTATTCAGATTATTGCAATCCCCCCTAGATGCCTTGGCTGAGACTTCACTCGTTTGCAGTTGTTGCCAAAAGGTTTGGTTTTTGAAGGGATTTTGTTGGCAAATTCTCTCGAACCCTTGGTTAGCCCCCTACATGCCAACAGGTACCAAGAGACCCATGAGGACAGTAAGACTCCTAGAGCCACAGGACTTTAGAACATTCTTGTCCATCCAAGTAAGGCACCCTGAAAGATAGTGGCACAACCCAAGGGACTGCAGGTGCAAAAAAGGGTGTGCACCACTTAGGTGTAGGTTGATGGGGAATGTGACCCTATTGGTTGGAGATTTTTGGATTCGGTACCTTGGTCGTGTGAGGGCCTGGAAGGTTACCTAAAAGAGCTACGAGGGTAGTGGAACTCTTGGAGTTGTAGGACTCTGGAACGTCCTTGGTCGACCAAGATAGGCCCTAATGGGGTATGTGAGCCTATTAGTTGAAGGTTGTCATGTTTGGTACCTTAGCCTTGATATGTACAGTACGAGACAAATAAATGGCATGATAGTTTGATGCAAAGTGCAATCGTTTCCCCAAATTGGAGGTGACCAGTTGCTGAGAGAACTAGATCAGTGTGGTCTACAGCTCGAAGGAACATCTCAGGTCCGCAATCAGCTAAAAAATTTAATAGAAAAATTCTTGAAACCTATTATGTGTATGCTTCATGGAGTTTATTGGCATGTATTTCATTATCTTGTTATTTGTTTTTTTTTTCCTTTACTATGTTTTCGGTTATTTCTAAATAATGTTAAAAATTTGTGTGAGTGGCATCGTTGAGTAGAGGGTTGGGGATGATACAAGGCCCAAACATGCATGGGGGAATAAATTAAAGTTACACCCTTGATGGTGTCGAGTCATGACTTTGGTCTACCACATAACACCCTCCACCTGTCGACACATACACCACCTAGCATTGCCACATGGCATCACGGCCTTATTGTTGATGTCCCAATATTCAATTTTTTTATTTTTATTTTTATCTTTCCATCCATTATTATAATTTTACCACAATTTATATGTCTATGTGAATTTTATCGTCTCCATTATTAAAATTTACCCATCTCTTTGTAAAATTCTAAACTCATAACTATAAAATTAGTCTTTATATTTGTCATTCCAATGGATCTTATCTCAAATTAAGAATTTATCCATCTCTATTCCTTGCATTTTTTTTTCAAATAGTTGTCACACAGCCTACGTCTCTCCTCTATAAGTGTAATTGAACCCATTTTTCCTGAGCGTTGTAAACCTGGGCCCCGATACCATTCTATAATGCTCCCACAACCATCTATTGCGAATTTTACTAGACCTATTACCCATGTATTATGATTTTTTGTGAAAAATATTTTATTTAATTCCATGTACATGTGGTATGCATTACTAAATGTGTTCTACCATACAATGCTCTCATGCATAGGTGTATAAACACACAACTATACCATGGTTTTCCATTCATATGCAATAGACATAATAATATAATTATTTATAGAAAAAATTCAATTAAACATTTAAATTAACACTTATCTTATTTATAAATTCCAACTAGCTACAAAACTTGGATGTTCCTCCCATTCATAGACCACGCCTCTCATTTTATCTCAATAGCGGGTCAACCCCCAAGTTGGGGATTTGAATCGATGGGGAAATAACTTACCCAAAATTAGATAATGTCCAGTACCATATATAAACAAGGCCAAGGTACCAAACCCCAACAACCTTCAACCAACATAATCATATTGCCCATCAGCCCCACACCCAAGTAGTGCATCCCCTTCTGTACACTTGCAGTCTCTTGGGTTGTGCCACTACCTTCAAGGTGTCTAACTCAACCGATCAGGAATTTCTCAAAACATTGTGGCTCCCGGGGTTGTTGCTACCCTCAAGGGTCTCCAAGTACCCTCAAAGCACTGACACTAGGGAACCCATCCCATTTGTCACATGGTCATCCCCTATTTTCCACCTAGGTGTCCACTCCCCTTCCCTAGTCATATCCTAAAGAATGTTCCTTTCATAGTACTAACATCCTTACTTTTATGTGCATGTTTCTTTCTTGAGACATGGCACAGCTCAAAGTGACTTCCCAAAATTTTTATCAAAAGAATGTGTACTTTAATAAATATTATATCATACAAAACTCACTTTTAACACGCATAGAGTCTTAGCCCCCCCATACTATTTTCATCTTACTCATTTTACAATAGTAATGTATTTTATTAATGTGCATGAAACTTCATATCTACAAAATCATACTCTTTGGCCTCAAAACAAATAAATACACATGCACACGGGAACACCAACACCAAAACATATAAATAGAGATGGACATGGGCACGTCATCCCCAAAAGTAATCCTCACCTCACAAGCATAATGAATATATATTGGCTCACTAGCCTACATTTCATATGTACATGTCATTTACAATCTAGTGGTTTGAGTTGAGATGTTACATGCAATGTATCCAATTTTGCAAATCTGATTCTAAATTTTTTACCTAAAGCACTTATGTATGTTTCCTTGGATCTCTAAAATTTTTGTATTCTGAAGTCCTAGAGAAAATAACAAACTAACATGTTTGAAGCATGTTTCATAAACATTTAGGAACCCTAAATGTCTAAAATAATAACAAACCAAAGTTTAAAGTTTCTACTATAGGTACCTAGAGATCTCGACTATATCTTCAATGTTTCATAGTATGAGACATCTTCGAAAGAATATAATGAAAATGCAAAGATGACCTATTTGAAGAAAATTTCAAAGCATTTAAGAAGCCTAAATTCTTCAAAACATAACTTTGAAATTATAATAAACCAAAGTCTAAAATTTCTAACACATGTGCCTAGATATATCTTCTCTATCTCCTCAATATTTCTCTATTTGAAACCTCTCATAAATAAATTTATAGAAAAAATACCAAGTTAACCTATTTGAAACAAATTTCAAGAGCATTCGGGAACACTAAGTTCCTCAAAGAAAATATTAAAAATTACATGGAACCAAAGCCTGAAATTTTCATCATAGGTACCTAGATGTCTTCTCTCTTTCTCCTCAACATTTCATAGTATGAAACATCTCAAAAGTGTTATATTAAAAATTCCAAGTTGGCCCTTTTGAACCAATTTCAGGAGCTTTTGGAAAACCTAACTTTATCATACCATATCTCCAAAACTATAATGAATCAAGTCTAAAATTTTCACATGTACGTGAATACATCTTGTCTATCTTATCCCTATTTCATTGTCTTAAACATCCCAAAATAAAAGTTATAGTGAAAATTCCGACTCACTCATTCACTCCACAAATCACATTATTTCTCCAACTTTAAGACCCCAAGAGTATTTCCCAGCATTTGTTGCACACCTCGTATCTCTTCTTGCTTAGATGGTCTTCAAATGCACTCATTTATCCTTTATTTATAGTGTTTATGTGTTCACTTATGGGGCTGACTTATAAAACTGGTTGTGATGAGCTATACTTTCTAATTGGGTTAACCTGACAGAATATTTCATATATCCTCATTCCTATGGAGTTATAGGAAGTGTCATATACTATTAGAAAGCTATTGGAACAAGTTTTGCAAGAATATATTATATGCTCTCATTTGTGTTGTATTTAGAGTAAAATGTCCTTCAAAGATAGGGTATCCAAATTAGGCATCAAGAAACAAATGGGCATCCAAACATTATTGCCAACAATCTTCATCTTATAATCTAAATCTTGGAGATCTGTAGTCTCCCACTATCTTTGACATCAATGACAACAATATTTCCAACAACCTTCCCCTAAATTTGAAATTCTCGGTCTTCCCCAAACTTTGACATCAATGACAACACAATATTCATCATGAAAATGGTAGTGTATATGAAAACTAGAAGCAAGTGCCTATTAGAGATTTTTGAGGATTTGGAGTTCAAAATGTCAATGGGAAGAAGACAATTCAAATTTTTAGACTATAACCACACTTGGGCAACATCTTTCACAAGAGAGGCACATTGTGAAATTGACTAAACATCAAAGGAGATATAGCACATATTTTTGAAGGCTTTTGAAGATTATGTATCTATTTTTCTACATGGTCCTTTTCTAAATGTTGTAAATAATAGAACATTTTGTTATTTTTCTTATTTCTCCTAAATCACTAGAAACCAAATTCCATATCTTTACAAGATTGCAAAATGGTGAAGGAGAGAAACCATTATTGGAAGATCATAATGACCTTTACTGATAACAAAACCTTGCCTCTCTCCCATCTCTTTTTCCGCTTACTAACTTTTCATTTTCTATATGGTGTGAAGCATTTCCCTCTCCATATGTATACCCATGACATTGATTAAACTTGTGTGTGAATGACAATCATAGAAAGTATTTGTAAAGATTGCAGATTGAGAAGTAATGGCCAACTATAATTCAAATGTAAGAATATGAAATTTTCTCTTAGCTCCTTGGCTTTTGAATCACTTGATCTAGAATTTTCCGTTCCTAGCTAGGTTTGTTTTGTCCTAGATGGTTCTGTTTTTGGATGAACTTTAAATTTGTCTTAGCTAAAAGGATAAGAGGATAATTCTCATTGTCAATTAACTATTGATCTCCACTTATATATTATGTAAATTCATATGTATATGTAGATACAATTTACCATTAAAGGATATAGAAGAAAAGTGATGTCTTTGGGCTAGACAATAATTCTTCATTAGTTGCTAAGGGAAACTAGTCAATAACTCAAAAATTGTATTAGAACTAATCTCAATATCTTTAATGTTGTTTGCAACCATAGAGAATTGAGGTTCTTCAATAGACTTATTAGCTAATGGTTGTGTTTTCTTTAGTAATCAAGACAAAGATAAATGAAACTAGTTTGTTTTCTCCTTTGTAGTTCTTCTTAGGGTTTTCCATTGCAATATTTAACAAACTTCATTGAAAACTCAGTTTAATAAGAAGTTGCATCTTTTCCTTTGAGAGCTTTAGCTTGTCATTCTCTTCTATTGCTTCATGGTCATGGTTAAGAGTTTAAATATAGTATTTTCTATATAAAGTACAAATCAATAAATTCAATTATGATTTTATATATATCGCTGTAAAAGTTCGCCCAAAACAATATACCAATTCACATTTAGTTTATCGTTGTCGATCTTAAAACATACATTCAACATTAGTATTATGATCGTTGATTTTGAACACCACATCTCTTTAACATGCAGTCATTAATAAAAAGTGGTAAATACTAAATAATGAATATATCACAAGGAGGAAATATAAATAAACATTAAATATGTGTATAGTTCTAAATGATGTATATTTTATACTAAGTTTTGTCGATCTTAAAACATACATTCAACATTAGTATTATGATCGTTGATTTTGAACACCACATCTCTTTAACATGCATTCATTAATAAAAAGTGGTAAATACTAAATAATGAATATATCACAAGGAGGAAATATAAATAAACATTAAATATGTGTATAGTTCTAAATAATGTATATTTTATACTAAGTTTGAAACATGTTACTTGTAATAATTAAAACATAAAATAATTAAAATTTTAAAATAGCCCATCTTTTAAGAAAATTATGAAAAAATAAATAAAAATAAAAACATTGAAGATACACAATAGTTACACTATAACAATATACCTTATAAACTCCAAAGGGTCTAATTAAATAGCACCTCAAAGAGATACCCCAAAGGAATAGGTGAGATTATCTTCAAAGATCAACACTTAATATAAGAAGGGTCCAATTTCTTCAAGATGTCATTGAATCCATGAGTTGAGTAAGTGCTTATGTTAAAGTTAAGTAGGTTGCACCATAGTTTGTCACTTGTGAAAATGAGGGTAAAACACATTATTATCACATGAGAAAATCCAAACTTCATAAAAGAAGTGATAATTTATTAATCCAGAAGGAAAAATAAGTAGTGATTTATAGATTTGAAATGGCTTATATGGAGCATAAAATCAATTAAAAGATTTACGGAGTGATAGGTCAATGTCACGGTGTGGATGGATAAGAAATACCTAAAATGTGGATGGAAGAATATGAGTGTTTGGGCAGGGGAAAAGACAATTTTATTCAACAATAGGGGGATTTCGTTTTTGAAAACCATAGACAAGCTTTTCAATGGTGGTTTTGTTGAAGACCTGGGACTTCCACAGTGAAAACAATTACATATTAATCCAACCAAAAATATAAGTAAACCAGATTAATATAATAGTAGGTAAATCATATAAACATACAGTTCCAAAGATGGGGTCTAATGGTTGGGTGGAGATCTCACAAGTGTTGTGATCTAATTTTGGATACCATATATGCCTGAGAGGTGTTGTGATCTAATTTTGGATAACATATATGTTTGAGAACTGTTCCAGGCAAGATTTCTTCTAATTCAAAAAAACAACGTAAAGACACGTAAACGTAGAAGGAAACCCTTGAGATGAATCTCCTCTAGATTGTGTCAAACGTAGAATTTCCTCTTGATCGTGTGAAACATACAGTAGGAGCATTGATGGAGTCTTCCTTCATTATACAGACTCTCACTTGGAGGACACTATATATTCTCATTCCGAATTTTCTAATATATGTAATTGAACATTATCAATACAATATGATTTTTCTTTTGAAAAAAAATATCCTCATTCCGAATCGGAGATTTGAGAAAAGGGATTTGAAATTTTAGGAGTTAAAGTTCAAATTTGATGTTTGGAATTGGAATCTAAATGGTTTTTTTCTATAGTTATAGTTGAAATATTTTATTTATAATTGACATTTTCACATTAAAATGTTAAAACATGTTTTTAAATATTTTTTCTTTGTATGCATATATTTAAGTATTTTTATTATTAATCTTTTCTGAAATATTACATAACAAATCTATATTAAGCAAAATATCTGCATACATTGAATTAAAAAGCAACTATTAATGGAATAAGAGTTCATTCAATCTTTCTCTCTATGTATGTTTCATGTTAAAATCTTTTACTCAACTTGGATATTGAAATATTTTATTTATGACCTGTGTTAATCTTTTCTTTGTTATTTAAAATCTTATATATCAACTCCATATTAGAAATAAAATAAATTACACATCTTAAAATCTTATATATCAACTTCATACTAGAAATAAAATAAATTACACATCTCGCTAATTATGGAAAGTGAAAATATAAGAAAAAATGTAATTTATAGACATTGAAATATTTTACTTATGGTTGACAGTAAAATGATTTTTGTTATTAATACATTTTTGCTTCAAATATCATATAAAAGATAATAATAAAAAATTACTCATCTCCATATTAAATAGTGAAGAAATTATATATTTCTTCCTCATACTAAAATGTAAATACTTTATATCTCTATATAAAGTTATAGAATTAAGGTCCAAATTGAAGTATTTTAATTATGGTTGACATTAATTTGTTTTCTTATTACAACTTTTAATTTGTTAATTTAAATCTTTTTCTTACCATTTTTAAATGTAACGATACATAACAACATCTCTCCCATAATAGACATTAAATGATAGGCACATAACACCTAGTACATGGCTAAACTTCTCTCTCATACTAGACATTGTATGATGGGCACATAACACCTCATATATGGCTAAACTTTGGTGTCATCTTGAATGGTTTGAAAAGTTAAAAACATAAGAAATATATCATAATTAAATATTAAATTACATTTTATACAAAATAATAGAAAAATAAAATATAGTTACAATGGTGATAATCTTATTTTAAATTATAGGAGAATTTTTTAAAATGAACTCTAAGTTTTAAAATAAAATAAAGAATATATTATCAAAAAATAATTCAATAATAATTAATTATATTCTTAAGCATAATAATATCGTTTATGGTTAGTCCATGGGGACAACAATAGTTGGTTATTTTCATGTTATGCAGTATTGTGTAAACTATAATATTCAAAGTTCGGGGAAACCAAAAGAAATAATAACATTTTACTAGCTAAAATCACAATTCTCCATCTTGACAGTTTTGCTACAGTTTTTCGGGTTATGAACTTCCAACTCTATTTTAAAGACTTAAATGACATTTTTTTGACGTAGCATGGGCCCATGCAATAGTCATAGGCTCTTTTTTTGGGGTCAGTTGAAATGTCTACTTCTCATCTAGACCTTTCCAACAGGATACCAAGCACAAAAAATGGAGATTGTATGCAAAAGTTATGACCTTGGGAAGTTGATATACCAACCCCATCAGAGCCACAAACTGATTGGCATTCATTCCTTAGGTTAGGATTTTGGATGTTTAGGGTTTCCTCCTCGTTTCTTTATGTTAAAAAGGGCCTTTCAGCCACATTATAATCGATTCCAACAATTGTGTGTAGTTGCCACATCCCTTCTCAAAGATAAGCTACCACTATATGAGCAATTTTGTTTCATGCCGCATTATTTATGGTTTCAACACATTCTATTTATTAATAGAAGTCAAGTTTTATTGTATCTTTGTGTTTTTGTTATAAATTTGTATTTCGTTTTGTTCCCTTCATAAATCTGGATTAGTGGTACCAAAGTGGTCTGCTCTTTATCTATTTTTTTGTGTATGTCCCTGATGAGGTCAGGGTAAAATGATTTGGGACATGGAATACTTAAGCCTTTAAAAGAATGCCCTCGTTCACCCTAACAACCTCCCATGGAAAAAGAAAAGAAAGAGGAGGGAGCAGGAGATCTTATTAAACTATCACTTGAGGAAGCCCTCATGTAACAAAGGAATGAGATGAAGGATAATTTTGCCCATATTCTTTTATGGCTGCCAACAACGGACACATCTTCTTTGGAGGCACCGCCCTCTTCAAGATACAAGTTAGTTTTGATATTCATGTATTTGATGTTAAAGTTAGCTAGTATAAGTGTCTCCCACATTTGCTTGGGGCTAGCATGTGGGAGAATATCCTAAAGTGACTAGCGAAATAAATTAACTTTATGAGATATAAAGTTATGAGATAAAGTGCACTTGAAGTGAAGTCAATAAAATATTAAAACACGATCATTGGATCATGAGGGGCTAAGATCAAATCTGAGCCATTGATCTTGGAGGCTAGTTGGAAGGTTAAGAGAGACACCCATTTGGCTTCTTAGCTGGCATAAATCCCAAGGAAAGCTCATTCTTCAATTTTGTGAGAGACACAAGAGACAAAGAAGAGAGGTCGAGTTGAGGAGAAGGTGAAGACATCAAGAGGCACATATTCTAAGGCACCTTAGCACTAATTTGCATATAAAATAAGTTTCATGCAAACCGAGGAAGAGATATCAACTTAATAGGAACATACATTGGTTTAAATCAAATTGTACAAGGCATTTATTGCAATTCATACATTCTAATTTGTTTGTTGTTTATGCACAGAAATCAAGGCATATTTTTTAGTTGGCCTAGCACACATTTTGAAGAAGATTTGAGTTGTTTTCATGGGCATGAAATTCAAGGAGGAGCTACTACATTTAATGTTGTAGCACATTGTACAATTGTATGAAATTATGGGCAGAGTTTGGCATGGCATTTGAGTGGCACAAATTTCAAGAAAAGAAGTTGTTAATTGGTTGAGATAAGTTGTTAAATTTTGTTGAATTTCTTTGTTGTATAGAAATTTCTGAGAACTCAAAGATAAAATAAACCTCCCTCTTGCACCAGTTTTCCCTCTGAGATTTTTCCAAGGACATATTGTTCGAAAATTGTAAGTTATATTGATGAGTTTGTTGTTCGTAACTTGTTGATTTCAAGTTTAGATTTGTCATATGTGTTGTTGTTCATAAAAATCATACCTTTGTTTGTTGAGATGTATCCATATTTTCTGAGTAATTTTTGTTGGAACTATTACCTATGTGTATACAAAGTGTTTGACGAAATTCCTACAAGATATTTCTGAACTATAGGTTATTTTCTAAGAGCATTTTTTCACATGGTATCAGAGCTTAGTTGCTCAAATTGAATCAACAATGGGTTAGTAATTAATGCTCAGTTTTGTATATCAAAGGAAGAGGATTTCTTGTATTTTTAATGACTATTAATTTGAGCTTTAAGGACAAAACAGGTGGGGAAAGTAATTTCTGCTCATGGAAAGCAAGGATCGGCCTTCTTCTAGAGGAAAATGATGTGTGGGACATCATTGATCAAGCCTAAGTAATTCCTATAGATTTAGTATTGTTGGCTTCTTATAACAGAAAGAATGTGAAATCCAAGAGAATTATCCTTGATGCCATCAAAGACCATGTGATTCCTCATGTCACTGGTAAGATAAATGCAAAGGAGATGTGGGCTTCTCTTTATAAAATGTACGAGAATTCAAATCTGAACCAGAAATTGGTGTTGAGAGAAAAATTAAGGAACACCAAGATGTTGAATACATATATATTCACCTCATAACTCACCAAATATATAAGGCTCATGATGAATTAGGGGTTGTTAGAGAGCTGATAGATGATGATGAGTTGGTTAGCCTTAAATGGCTTCTCTAAACCTTGGGATAGCTCTATGCGTGGAATTGTTGCAAGGGAGAAGTTGCCTGACAGGGCAAGACTTTGGGATGACTTCATGTAGGAGGAGTTGATACTTGGCTCAAGTTTTACCGGCCAACAAAATGGATAGGATGAAGAGAATGCTTCTTTTTTTAACAAGGGAAAGAATAAATTCAAGAAGGGCCCCAAGGATGGAGCCAAGAATAAGGGTGAATAGAAGAAGGATACGAGCAAAGTGAAATGCTTTACTTGTCATAATATGGGACATTATGTGGTGACTTTCCCAATAAGAAGAAGAAGCAAGTTGTAGCCTCAATGAAGGTGGATGATTTTTCTCTGCTATTTGAGGAGTTCCTGTTGATTCCTTATCTTGCTTCCAATGCAGATTCCTCATATGATTGGTACATTAATAATGGAGCTACATGCCATATGTATGATTTCAAAGAGTACTTTACTAATCTCAAAAAGGATGGAGTTGTTCATGAGGTGGTACTTGAAGTTGACACCATAATCAGGGTAGTTGGGCATGGGACTAATTCTTTTGAGAGGGAGCCTTAGTCACCTATAACGTAAGGGATGTTTTGTATATCCCTAGGTTGAAGAAGAACCTGATATCAATTTCTCCATATTCAATGTGGAAGGCATTAACTTACCTGTTTCAAAAAAGCAGTGACCATAGGAAGTTGGCACTGAAGGACAAACTCAGAAAGATCAAGATGGAGAAGGGTGACTCAATTCCAAATTACTTGACCAAGTTCACCATTTGTCGAGATGAGCTTGGAAGTGTCGGGATTACTGTTTCCAAAGACGATATGGTGAGCCTAGCTCTTCTAAGACTTCCCAAGAACTGGCATACTTACCATGAGTTTGTTAATGGGAGGGAGAAGCTACCAAATTGGGAATGGTTGTGGTTGGATTTGGTATAGGAAGAGATTTGACAGAACACCAGAGACTGGACCTCATCCAAAGAAGTGGAAGAGGACTTTGCATTAGTTAGAAAAGAAAAGAAATCCAAGGGAAAGAAGTCCCAAGGTGAGGAGGGTGGCAAGAAGAAGGACTTGTCAAAAGTCAAGTGTTTTCACTCTCACGGGTATGGGCACTTTGCCATGAATTGCACACAAAAGAAAGCAAGCAAGAAGAATCCTGCAGTTGTAGCAACAGGTGAAGCTTTAGCTTCACAATTTGAACTTGATTTCACTCTCATTGCATGCATGACCAACACTGTAATGGGAAGCATGTCTATCTCGAAAGTGGTGCCTCGTTCCATATGACAGGGAATAGAGATCTCTTCAGTGACTTTGAGGAGAAAGACCTCAAGCAGAACATAGAGTTTGGAGATGACAGGAGGTATAGCACTACCAAGATCAGTATAGTTACCTTTCAGAGGGAGTCTGGCTCCCCTCTCAGAATCATAGATGTGATGTATGTTCCAGGACTAAAGAAGAATCTTGCTTTCGTCGCGGTATTGGAATACTGTGGCTATGATGTGATTTTTAGTAAGGGAAAGGTTTTCCTTAGACACATCGCCATGGGACATGTGAAATAGATCGGTTTGCTCTCGAGGTCGAAGATGCATGCAAATTCTTGAGGATCAAGGCAAATGTTAGAGACTTGGTGGTTGAGAGGGAGAATGAATTTCCCGCAACATGCAGCCCCAGAAGTAGCCTCAGAAGTAGTCTCAGAAAGTTGACGAGCAGCCACAATTAGAGAAGCAAAGAGGAGACCGAGTGGAGAGTTCCACTCAAGCATAGAAGAAGCAATCTCAGAAAGTTGTGGAGCGGCCACAATTGGAGAAGCAAATAGGAGACCGAGTGGAGAGATCCACTCAAGCATAGACCTCTAGTAGGGGGGATTTCGAGCCAAGTGGGCAGAGGGAGCACATTCAATCATACTTCTAGGTGAGAGGTGGGGTGATGTGAAGTAATAATCCCAAGAGTGAAAAAAATTGGGTAGGGTCCATTGAGAGGATAAATGGTAGTTGATGTAGTCATATATCAAAGTGACAAAGGTAGAGGCTAGCAGTAGTCAGATACTGGGGAGTGCAAATCAGAGTTGACAAAATGCATATGGCACAGAGGCAAAGTCAGCAAAAGCGTAGAGTTTTCATTCGATAGAAGCAGAGCTTGTAGCAGTCAAAGACTCATATGGATTTAAACAAGAACACAACAAATTACAGATATAACCATAAATACAAAGATGTATTAGAAACAACACTTCATTTCATTAATATCAAATATTGAAATATGCTTACAAACAAAAGGGAAATAAGACTAGCTTGGGCGATGGTAGCTTATCTCTGAGAAGAGATGTGGCGGCTATATGCCTCTGAACTGTGTTACAATGAGGCTCAAAGACCTATTTATTATTGAGAAAAAATGGAAAACCCTAAACATCCAAAACCTAACCCTAGGAGATGAAGCAGCAAACTATGGGCCCCGTTTGGGTAAATTGGTACATCAACTTCCTGGGGTCGTAACTTTGGCATACGATCTCTGTTTGGAGCACACAATACCTCGTTAGAAAGATATATCCTAGGAATACAACTTTTGAATGACCAAAATCAATCCACGACCCATGTTGGTCCCAAACTTCCCAAAAGAAAAGTCATTTAGGACCTCAAAACGGCACCGGAAGTTCAAGACCCAAAAAACTGCCAAAAATAGTAAATTGTGCTACAAATAAGGAAACTAAAAAATTGAAAGAAACAATGGTTGGGGTCCAAGTTGAATAGGTAGGTGGCCACCAATATCCACCTAGATCAGAGACTCTGGTGACAGATGCATCATATTGATTCAGTTTGGATGTTTTTTGGTTACAGATGTTGCAGTAGCAACAGCAACATTGACATGTGCTGCATGGAGAACATTCGAAAGGTACCAGTTGAGATAGAGTTGAATTCCTTTCTTATTGAGAGGGAGTTTTGAAAATAGCAACAAGAAATTTTAAAGGCAACATCTAGAAATTCCAATTTAATTTTTCCTTGAATTAAATTGTGAATTAAATTGAAATTCTATTCTCATAGCAACTTGTAATAGTTAATTAATTTAAATTGACTTAATTGACCTAGGAAATTCAAGTTTGAAGTCTATCTACAGTCATGTAGAATTATCCCTAAATTTTAGGGGCTTAGGTTGATTTCTTTTGAGTTTTAATTAGATAACTCAGTGTAACTAAGTTATAGCCAGTTAAACTAGTTCTAACTCTTTGAGGAACTAGTAGGAGGTCTAGTAGTGGAGTAGTGCACCAGTGCATCACCATTATCACACTAGTTAATTAAATATTCACTCATAAATAACTCATGCATGCCAGTTCAAAGGAAGACCCAGTTGAGATTAGAGTTCAGGGACAGTGTACTATCAGTTGTATAATTTTCTGATTTTTACATATGTGGCATGCAATCAGTTGAAGGCCTAAGTTTGGATTGTGCAGTTATGGAGAGGGAATTTCCACATTAAATAGAGGCTAATACCCTTAAGGATTGCGCAAGGAATTAGGGGCTTGGAAGGCTAGTAAATTGGCTAAGTGTTGGCCAAAGTCAATCTAGGAAGTAGAGAGTTAGATTGTACTAGTGCGTGAATTGTTCAGGACAAACAAGCATTGTAGTTTCTTCTCAAATCTTATGGTTAATGCAATATAGATAGCCGGGGTTTTGAGAAGTTTCTTTCCCGAGAGAAATATTGTGTTATGTGCGATTGAAATTCTTCCTTTTCTGCTTCGTGTTTTCATCGATCAATTTTTGTTTCTGCTAATGAGTAGAGTAGATTTTTGTCTTATGTTTTAGCATATCACATAAGATGTTCAATCTACAAGTAAAAATCTACAAATTCATGTGGCTTCATCCACATATTTCATGGCATGTTATGGAAAATAGAGTGATGAGACAAGTGGACTCATGGCATGTTGTGGAAAAAAGAGTGGTGACGCAAGTGGATCCATGGGGACAACATGGCCCAGAGGTCGTATTTTAAATATTTGGTTCAAAATTATTTGAAAAACACTTTGCAAGGGTTTGTGTGGGTCTTGTCATAGTATAATGTTATAATGTCTACATGGATTGCAAGTGTTGCGGGTATATGTAGTAGTGCTAGTGACCCATTTGTAACACAGATCAATAGCCTACTGGTGGTAAGGTTTGAATACCTTAAATCTTAACCACATTTATAATATAGACTCTTCCAGAGTCTTCTACATCATAATCATGTGGCTATCTGATTTTTTATGAATATGGGGGCTGGCGTGGCAACCTCTCGAATTATGGTGCTAAAAACAGGAAGGTCAACTTATGAGTGGAATAACTATCGCATACGGACTCCAATCGATGTGATTCTTGCATCGTTAGAAAGGTCTTTATGTGTATAAAAGAATGAAAATGTGTGTGCTAAAGTGGAAACATTATACCCCAGAAAACGTCATTTGATGTTTCAAAAAACTCCCGGAAGGTTTCAGACCTTATTTTGCCAAACTAGGTCCCTATTAAACACATACATGGTAGACACAGAATATGAATGATAAACATTGAGTTGCTTATATTATTCACAATGATACATATATATATTACATTGGTGTGACCCTTAGATTCACATTCCAAGTGATCTCTTGGACTCCTGTGGTTGTTCATATTCCACACCTACCCATAGAGGATTAGGTGTCCAACATTCCCCCTTTAATCCGAAGGGGTCTGTATGAGTCCAAGAAGAGAGTTGTAATACAAAATGTGCAAAAATGCATGGCATCACTAGGATGAATCTTCTCTCTGAAATGTTGGTATAAGGGGGGTGATTTAAGGATGACCACAAACACTAGAACGCTCAGTGCAGTTCCCGAAACTCTTCCAAATCTGGCATGAAGCTGAGGTCTTCTACTAGAGGAAGTGCTCCTCATGTTTTGAAGAGGGAAACCTTCAACCTTGAAAGGGAGGTCTCACCTCGCATAAAAAGGGAGAACCTCAACCTGAAAAATGAGGTTTCAACCTGTGATGGTTTAAGGATGACCACCAACTCTAGAATACTTAATGCAATTCCTGGGACTCTTCTAAAACTAGCAAGAAACTGAAGTCTTCTGCTAGAGGAAGTGTCCCCAATTCTTTGAAGATATGTCTCAAGCCAGCATAGATGGTTTAAGGTTGATCATCAACTGAAGGAATGTTGAGGGGCATCTTTGTCTCTAGCTACAACTCTGAACCTAGTATGGAAGGTTATGGCTCAGGCTCATTTGATGTGGCTTTGAAACCTGTAGATGACCATCACTTCCCCCCTATCAAATACAAGGTGAGATGATAGAGAAAAATCAACTGCAAGATTGTTTAATACTCTAGAACAAGTTCTGACATATGACTGAAATATCTTCTTGGTTGTTGATGCCCATTGCCTAGAAATGATCCATCCAATATTAATAATTTTTTCTTGCAGGAGGCTTGTTTTTTAAGCATTTGTGTGAAGAAAGAGTGTTTTTATGACAGTGCTTACATGGATGAAGATCAAAACAGTGATATTTTGTATGGCCAACTCTTTCACAATGTTGGCATTTCACAATCAATTGTTGTTGTTATGGAAGAGGAGCATAATCTGGAATAGGTGAAGGTGAACCGCCATGAAAAAACCCAACACTCTGAAATTTGATAGGCTTTGGGTAGTCTGGAATATGAAAGGACACCTCCTTATCATATCCAAGCCCTGTTTTGTGCTTGTTGTGGACAAGCTCTTCCCAAGGTCTAATGATGGGCTTGGGAAGTGTAGGTTGAATTTATGCATCTGCATGTAACTATGTTGCTTCATTGGGGATATGAATCAACTTGTTGCTTATGAGAGTCTATTTCAATGTTATGAACAGAAACAGGTTCAGAATGATGAATCCATTGTTGTAATTCTTCCTACTGTAGTTGAGATTCAAGTTGCAGAAACTCTATCTTTTCATGTGCATTTTGCAAACAGGTTTGAATGTAAGGAAGAGAGGCTTTTGTAGTTTTGATTATGCTGTCAGCAGTGGACCTAATTAGAGTTTTTAGTAAGTCTAATAAGCCATGGATTTTTGCCATTATTCAAACAACGTAAGTCAAAAAATGACAAAAAAGGTACTTATAAAAAACATATAGCTAGTAATGTAATATCATTCAAAATAAATGTGCCCAATGATAAGAGGGAAATCCACTCAAATCCACTCAAAAGAAGGATAATCCCATTACTATTTGAAGACTCCTCTAGAATTCAAAACATAGGAAACAATGTCACCACAAACCTAAAGGCCACTCTTAGCTTGTTTTGTTTTTTTTCTTTGGTTCCTGTTTATTGCACAGAAATTTATGCCCAATCTCCACAAGTAAATTGAATAAGCAGCGACTTTAAATTTCACTAGATGAATACAAGAAACTTTGTTAATATCCAAACAATGCACTTTCCCAACTTCTTTCAAACAAATGAAATCCTTGTTGTTTCAGCTTATTTGTCGAGCAAACAACTAACATGCATGCCTCTGTAAGGCACAAATAAATCCTTTGCCACAACCTTCAATGTGCCCTCCACCATTGACCAAATCTAAGAACAGCCTTGAATGCTTCACTATTGATGATTCTTACCAATGTGGTTAAAATCAAGGGAAATATAAAATCCTCAAATAATGATATAGTGAACAAATCTTAATGGCCACCTTTCTCAATAAAACTTTGAGCAACGACTTTGTTTCTAAATAAATCCTAGCATCATCAAGAATTCATTAGGGCTACATATTGTTTACTCACTGAATCAAAACATACCATTTTGTGTCAAACTGCTTATCAAGCTCTTATACTTGGAAGAGTGGGTCGCTTTTAGGAAAAAATGAAGGCCCTGCATTGGAAATAATATTGTTGAGAAGAGCGCAATGAAGCGTTTTTTGGAATGCTCGGAGAAACACGTAGCAAGAATAACTCTCATCAATAATTCTACAGGAAAGGAATAACTCTCAAATGGATTGTTGCAAATGATTTCCTCCAATTGAATGTAGTCAGAGGCATCCAAGCCATCCAAACAAAATTTTGTGAATCGATTTCTGGAGCAGGTACATAATTTCATTTTAACATGGAGCCATGGCATCTAAAATAACTGGCTTTTCATGAAATGATTGTCTCATTAATGGTTCAAGACATATATAAATGGAACGAGCTTCAAAGAAAATGTTGCATGACCTTTAACACATGCTGGGATGGAGAGCAGATGAGAATGTGTTGCCCTCTGGCACTTTCCTCAGTGTCTGTCAGAATCAAGATTCTTGGTGTTACACAAGAACTCTGTATTAATCGAATTGAATTGTAATGTCTGGACCTAATGCCGACACCAACACAAAATCCTTTGTCGATGGCTCACAGAAGTTGTCATTCATAATTCATTATATCTGCTCTTCATCAATGACATTGCCTGGGTGATCTCTTGTCAAAATTCATTGTTGTGACTCTCCTAACCGAGGTAATTGAGAATAATTCGAGCACCAGACATGGCACAAGAAGGATTCCAAGGCATCTGCAAAGGCGTCAAATGCTCTGCCTCTTCCCTTTATCTTCACAAACAAGGTATTCTTGGTGATCTTTTTCTTCGCTTCGTATTTTCTCATACAAAAGTGGGGCGAGAGGTTTTGAGTCTCAATCCCTCTCTACATGTTGAGCCTCATGGAGATCTTGGTCATTCTGTCATTCCTTGCAATGGAGACTAATGTTGTATGAAAAGGAGGGCTGTCAACAATTCAGGTCAATAAGTGGTGGTTTTCACAGAGACATTCGAACAAACACCGAAAATTTGAGCGTAGAGTTACCACAGTGAGCCTTGGCAGGTCAAGGAATCAATAGAGGCGTTAGGGTTGAGAGATGGTAAATCTGAGATAATGCATTAATAAAATGACCATAGTTAAAGAATAAAGCACTCTGACAGTTTAGACAAGGGGCATTTTTTATGCATAGTATACTCAACAAATGTTGCAGAGACGAACAAATATTTCTGGCAGGAAACCGACAAATAGTGTGACGGGCAAAGATCTCTAGCTACGGGACAGAGAAACAATTGTTGAATGAATGAAAAAACAAATTAACAAATTCGAGAGAGGAAGAATTGACCAATTCCTCAGAGTGGTGCAAGTGTAGAATCTCACAATTTTGAAACGATTTGGTGCATTTCTCCAGCCTGGCAAACAAGGAAGGTAGAACTGACATTTAGAGAGTCCACAAAACAAGTGGCTTAAATTAAAGTAGGGCCAGAATTCACCTGCTCTGATATCATGTTAAACACATACATGGAAAACACAGAATATGAATGATAAACATTGATTTGCTTCTATTATTCAGAATGATACATATATATAGTACATTGGTGTGACCCTTGGATTCACATTCCAAGTGGTCTCTTGGACTCCGGTGATTGTTCATATTCCACACCTACCCATAGAGGATTAGGTGTCCAATAGTCCCACTTGTAAAAACGGTCTTGTGACCTGATTCCTCCACTTTTTCTACTCTGAAATCATCGAGATGATGAAAAATAATATAATGACCCAACCTGGATCACACCTCCCAGTAGTGTTTCCATCACTAAAAATGAGGCTATGAATTTCCTTAGGCACTGTGTTGCCCCAATGAAACTCCTAACCTTAGAAACATTAGTAGGCATCGACCATTTCATAATAGCCTCCATCTTAGCAGGATCTATCTTCAGCTCCTCGAAAGCCCTCTGCTGACCCGTTCCCTACTGGATACGCTTCACAGCTACATAGGTATGTGTATTGGCCCAAGATGAAAGAGAATGTAGCTAGGTTCATAAAAGGATCCATGTGTTTTTGTACCAGCAAGCCTAACAATAGGAAACAGGGTCTATATCATCCATTTCTTGTACCCACTCATCCTTGGGAAAGTATTTCCATGGACTTTGTGGGAGGCTTATCAACAACCACGAAGGGACGTGACTACTTGTTCGTGGTAGTTAACAAGTTCAACAAAATGTTGTTAGAAAATTATATATTACGGAGCAATGGAATACATAAAATATTGCAAAAATATAAACACAGAAAACGCACAAAACAAGAGAGACACAGATATACGTGGTTCACCCAGTTTGGGCTACGTCCACCTCGAACAGCCAGTCCTTCCTTTCTATTATCCAGCAAAATGAAGAGACACAACCTACAGCAAAGCCGCTGTAATATCCTCTGTTTTCTCTCACAGTCTCACCTCTCTGTTTCCCGCTCACACATAATACACATCTATCTCACAGCCTCAAATACAATGCCCTCATACAAAGAGAGGGGTTGCCTTCTAGGGCAAAAAACCCTAAACTAAACATAAGGTCTACCGTCAGATCATCCGCCTAATGAACGGCCCAGATTGACTAGAAATTACTATACTTTTACAAGGCAATTTTACAGTTGTTTTTAGCTTCGGGGGCGCTGCCCCCGAAACCCCCCGCCAGGGGGGGGTTCCCAAACGTCGCAGCCGCCCCCCCCTAGACCCCCCCTGCAGCGAATATTTTACAGGCGGCGTTGCCGCCCCCATTTTGAACTGGGGTCCAATGTGGCAGTACTTTTGAATATAGAAGATAATCAGGCTCCACACCCAACAGGAACATCAATTACAGGCCATGTTATAATTGCATAAAGATGAGCCCAAAATCACAGAGTTTGTCACAGAAGCCCTTGCCTTGAATGACCAACTTTTGCAATAGCAAGAGGCACTCTGCCAAAGAATATCGCAATGGAGCTCCCATTGCGAGATGAGCGATAAAATTGCAAGTCAAGTCATGGATTTGTGACCTAATTATCATTTAATTGAGAAGAAAATTTCTGATTATTTGATTTGGCAGGAATCAGAGGAAGGGAAGAAAGTAGGTTTCCTTATGATCAAGGAATCCCACAATGAAATGTTATTCAATAAGTGGGATGCAAAGATTAGAAAGGTAGAACAGGCAGCAGAAGAAGCAGCGATAGTAGAGAGAAATGTCATTGACTATGTCAATGAAAATCTACCTAGAGCAAACCTGATATCAGAAACCGCTCCAGGATTTCTCCAAAAGGCACAGCAACTGCAGACAATTTGGAGATAGAAAGCTAAAGAAAAGGCAGAGTTAATCAAGAAGTTAACCAAGTTGAATTGGGACACTTACTAGTAGTACTTGGTTAAACTGCACAATCAATGTATGACTCTGAAATTCCTTACAAATGCTGCCAAAAAGATAGCGCCAGCACTTGCCAATTTTGTTTTCGTAGGACAACTAAAATCGAAGTTCGGCCAACTAACACTCCTGAAGCCGATGTTGAATGCTTACGATCTCAGAGAACAGATGCATAGTTAATTTTTAGATACAGCTTTAGTTTTATTTTTGATTTATTTTTGCCTTAGATGAGGACAATCATTTAAACCTCCTCCTATATTTTTGTAATAAACTATTTTTAGTCTTTAGTTAGTAGTATTTTACCCCTCTCATGCATTTAGAGAGGGGTCTAGAAATTTTTCAAAAACATTTCTTCAGAACATGCACTTCTGCACCCTCTCAGGAGGTTTTGATGAATGAATGGAACGATATTTATTGATATTTGTGTTTAATGTCTACTACTGAAATGCATTTATGTACTCTTAGTAGATATTAAATTAGGAGAAGATAAATCTATATTGCTGAAGCTCATGAGTAGGACTTCTTAGGTACTTTTATTTCTTAATGATTTCTGCTTATGTGTCAAAGTAATATTTTATGTTTAGTTGTTTATATATGGAAGCTTGAATGTTTGAGTTATCATTTGGCACTTTTGTACGATGGTGACTATTATGTTTATGCTTAAATGTATGAATAACTTATTATGCGATATGCTTCTCACAATTGTTTCAGGTAATATCTTATACAAAACAATTCATTTTTAATGAATTCTTTTCTTGTAGCAATTGCATGATCTTTATTACCAATTGTTGTTAGAAATTACTTTAGATCGCATAAGTGAAAAGATAATTCCTGAGATAGTTTTAGAATTAGATGTTTCCATTTATTAGAATAAAATTGCATGTTTTAGATTAGATTTAGATTAAAAGCATTTTATTTAGAAATCTTTAGAAAGGAAAACATCAACTCTTATCATCACAAACAAACTCGGAAACTAGTCCCATTATCCCCAGTCGGACCCACCATCCCAAATGGAAAAGGAGCTGCTTTCAAGGTCCGGACCAGGTGGGTATCCCCCCTGTTGTAGACCCGATTTTCAGGGCTTCAACATATTTGGCACTAGAAGGAGCGCCTGAACTGTGAATGGCTAGTAAATCTAAATCTAAATACCATTCTAAGAGTAAATCGCCCTCAACATCTCCCCCAACTTCTCCATCACATTCCGAGTCTTTAAATCTTAAGCGAGAAGTTGAGAAAACAACAACCACTGTCACAAACCCAAACATTTCAGATAGATCTACTATCGAACCTCCTGAAGTTGAGTCTTTGATCCATAAACTTCAAGGATTTTCCATATCACTGCAAAAGTCTGAAATATCTCAAGGAAGCGTGACTTCACAATACAATCATTCTCATCCTCTTACCAGATTACAAAGTGAAAATTTTGGTATTGAACCAACTGAATTACCTCTACCTAAAAGGAAAAGAGCAAGGAAATCACCTCAAGGGTCTGATAGTGAGACTCTTTCATCATGAACATCCATTCCAGCTTCTCCATTGCAAAGTCAACCATCCACCCCTCCACTTCATATTGTTGTCCATCAGAGTACTAGAACTTTAACATCCTCATCCTTACCACAAGGAACTTCGTCTGCGCTTTCCTCTGTTAGTAGTTCAACGATGGCTCAAAACCCATGGAATAATCTAGGGGCAGTCTCAATGCCTACGCCCTTGAGTCAATTACTGGCCCATCCTGAAAAATGGCTGCCCAAGTTTAATCCTGAAGCAGGCATGCTAGCAGAAGAACACTTAAACAACTTTATGTTATCAATAAATTTAAATGGAATTACAAATGAAGACGCTGTTGTTAGACTTTTTCTTTATAGTTTACAAGCAGTAGATGGATCTTGGTATTTTTCATTACCATCAGGGTCCATTACTAGTTGGGACATTTTCCAAGAGCAATTCTTGACAAAGTTCAGCGACATAGGTCTACGGCAACATTCATCAATGATTTATCGAATCTGAAGACTGAATCAAGAGAACCTATCAAAGATTTTAACTCGCATTTCAACAAGCTTTTGAATAAAATTCTAACTGCTTCCAAGCCTAGCGAAGAAGTTCAAAGTGAATGGTACATATTTGCTTTACCATCGAACATAGCAATATTTGTTGATAGGGCTGCTAAGACAACATTGGCCGAAAACATGAAGGAAGCGATAGCAGTAGAAAAATGTATCTTAGCTTTAGAAAAGAAAAACGTTGTCGATGAAAGAAAATCTAAGAAGGTTACTTTTAGAGATGATCCTAAGAAAAAGCAATTAAAGGACCCATTTGATTTAGAAGGATTGTAGAAAGTCTTGAAAACCATGTCTAACGAAATGGTTGACATTAAAAGACAAGTAGAAGAGACTTCTTCTAAGAAACCCTACAAGCCTTATAGAAAAAATTCTTCAACTGATTCAAAGCCTCCTAATGCTATAACAAATGCAGAATCTGAAGGAGAAGAAGAGGAAGTTTCTAATGAAGAACCCATTGAGGAAGATGAAGTTGTAGAGCTACAGGGAATGTGGGACTTCATTCTTCCAGATGAAAAGGATCAAGAGGCATCACTAGTCAGTACCAGAAGTAGAAATCAACTCGATCCTCCACAACCTAGTTCTAAACAGAAGAGCACAAGCTCGGTATCCAAGGATAAAGTCACAAGTAAGAAATCATCACCAAAAGCGACTCAAACAAGCCCAGTCCAATCCGATTCATCAACTCCATATAAAACACTGATTGTTTCTGATGGGATGGAGTATAATATCATTGAGAACATGAAGAAGACTAGGGCTAACATTACTTTTCACAAACTGAGCAAATTAAAACATCAACAGAAACTACTTTTGAAAGAGTTACATGCAATACCCGTTGCACCCCTTCCTGCCACTGTAATATCACAAGCTTCTCATGAGATGGGAAGACCTCCAACTAATATGGAAAATAAAGTTCACCCAAATGATATTTTTTTAATTGGAGGTAGGTCAAAATCCCATACTCCCCCATTCCTTCTTACCTACGAAATTTTCAATAAAAACTTGCATAATTGTTTGGTAGATTTAGGAGCTTCATCTAATAGTATTCCTAAAACAATATGTGCAAAGTCAAATGTCCAACCTCAAAAATCTACAGTACGCATAGTTTAGCTGGACTGATCGCAAGTTAAAGTAATTGGTGAACTAAATCAAGTTACCATAAGGATGTCATCCAATCCAAAGGTATGCCAAGTCATTGATATTTTAGTTGTAGACATTCCTGAATTTTATGGTTTAATTCTTAGTAGGGATTGGCCTGAAAAGCTTCATGGATATTTTGCGACCGACTGGTCACACATGTGGCTCTCTTACAATGGTAAACCAAATTAGATAAAGGTTGAGTGAGAAAGACACCAAAAATACATAGTGACGGAATTGGAAGGAAAAAATGAACCTATAGCATACAACAACAATATAATTGGCAACTATTCTATTGACTCTTTCTTAGGAAATTTGAATGCTCATACTTTGCCTTATTTAGAACATTTTGTTTTGTCCCAAGTAGAAAACTTTTCTCAAACAAATAGTTCTAAATGCGTTAATTTTGTAGATAGCCCTGTAAATAACTCTTTGTTTTGGAAATTATTTTTTGACGGTTCTAAGTCTAATGATGGAGCAGGAGCAGGATGTGTATTAGTCAGTCCAGAAGGGGATAAAACCATGCTAACTTGTAGACTTGAGTTTGATTGCACAAACAACACCGCAAAATATGAAGCTCTAGTACAAGGGTTGTACAAGGCAATCAGACTAGACATCAAGTATCTACAAGTCTTTGAAGACTCTGATATTGTTATTAAATAGGTACGAAATACTATACATTGTCTATCAGGCCATTTAAAGCATTATCAATCTTTAGTGCAAGATCTGACTGAATATTTTATAGCATTCAATATTTCATCCATTCCCAGAATCCAAAATGCTAGTGGTGACCTCCTGGCTAATGTAGCTTCCAAGCTCATTCCCTCAGAAGACTATAGCCTAGACAGATTCTCAATCGAATTGATCTTTAGGCCCTCCATCCCTGATAATGTTACCAACTGGAGGATTTTTAATGATGATTTTGATATTGTAAGTTTCCTGACATCAGAAGGATCTTACACTAATCAGATAATTGATGAGGACCAATATGACAAGCAGTTACAACAAGAGAGCACCAATAATGCCATACCAAAATCTGTAGTCAAGTTGGAAGACCTATATGATTTGAAAGACTGATTTAAAAGGTCTACCAATTCAAAACTTCAAAGTTCAACTCTGAACTATGAATTAGTAAATCTAGGAACGGATACCAAGCCACAGAATATCAACCTAGGTCTTGGCCTAGCCCCAGAAGAAAAAATAGCCTTTGTTCGGCTCCTGAAATAGTATAAAAGAGTTTTTGCTTGGAATTACGATGATCTTATGACTTATGACACTTCAATCATTCATCGTATTATCCCGATGATAGCTGATGAAAAACCTGTCCAGCAAAAGTTGAGGAAGATTCATCCTAATCTAGAAAGTCAGATTAAATCTGAGCTCAATAAATTATTGAAAGCCAAAATTATTTTTCCCATTCGACATTCTAGATGGGTTTCCAACTTGGTTCTAGTTAGAAAGAAAAACGTAGACATTTGAATTTGTATTGGCTTTCGAAATCTGAACAAAGCCTGCCAAAAGGATAATTTTCCCCTGCCTCCTATGGAACAAATATTGCAAGCAGTTGCCAGATCAGAATTAATGTCCTTTTTGGATGGTTTCTCCGACTACAACCAAGTTTTGGTCCATCCTAACGATCAGCTAAAAACCACATTCAGAACCAAATGGGGTACTTATGCATATCAAAAGATGCCTTTTGGGCTGATTAACACTTGCGCCACATTTCAAAGGGCCATGGATATTGCATTTAAGGGATTAGTAAACAAATCAGTGGTGATTTACTTGGATGACATAACAATATATTCTAAAAAACGTGGTAATAACCTCAGAGATTTAAAGCAAATCTTCCAACATTGTCAAAGGTATGGGATTTCCCATAATCCAAAAAAGTCCTTTTTTGCATTAAGTGAAGGAAAACTTCTTGGATTTATAGTGTCAAAATCTGGAATCCATGTTGATCCAGATAAAATTAAGGAAATTTCCGAAATATCCTTACCACATAATAAGAAAGCAATGCAATCCTTCCTTGGACAAATTAATTTTGTTAAAATATTTGCTCCAAACTTCTCAAGAATTGTGTCACCATTACAAGCAACGATCAAGAAAAAATCACTATTAAATGGGGCCAAGAAAAGTATAAAGCATTCAATCTGATTAAGCAAGCGATTGTTAATTCCCCATCCCTAGCAACTCCAAATTTTTCCGATCCTTTCATTTTGTACACATTTGCCTTTGGGAGGTCATATGCTGCGATACTAATGCAAGCCAATCAAGACAAGGCAGAAGCCCCAATTGCCTTATTTAGTTCAAATTTGCATTAAATTATTCTAACGTTGAAAAACAAGCTTATGCTGTTTTCAAAGCGATCAAACATTTTAGACCATTTCTTCTTAAGACCCATACAAAGATAATAGTGCCATTTCCAGCAGTAAGAAATCTCTTAGTGCAGAAAGACGTGGGCGAAAAAAGAGCAAATTGGGTCACTACCCTACAAGAATACAACGTTGAGATCAAGCCAACAAATATTGCAAAAGGTCAAGGCTTTTGTAAGATGTTGGTTGGAGCATCGATTATTTCTGAAATACCATCTCCTAATCGAGAGGTACAAATGTATGAGGTAACCCTAAATGATATTGAATCGAGATATGTTGATATCATGTTTTATCTAAAAAATGGATATACTCCTGCAAATCTGAATTATACAAAGGAAAGAGCCCTAAGATTGAAAGCCAGGAAGTATCAACTTGTAAACGATGTGCTTTTTAGGATGAATTATGATTTTGTTCTTATTCGATGTCTTGAGAAATCTAAAGCTGAAAAAGTGTTGCAGGAACTCCATGATGGACCAGTAGGTGAACATTATGTAGGAGATGCAACAACACATTTTATTTTACATGTAGGATACTAATGGCCTACACTATTTAAGATGCACATAGCTATGTAAGGAAATGTCAAGTTTGTCAAACTGCTACTGGAAGACAGGAAAAAACCATCATTGCCATTGCAACCAGTCAATATCGATCAGCCATTTTATCAATGGGGATTGGATATAATAGGTGAAATCGTTCCTCACTCTTCTAAACAACATAGGTACATCCTTACAGCTACAGATTATTTTACTAAATGGGTAGAAGAAGTTACTCTCAAGATAGCTAACACTGAACATATCATCAATTTCATAGATCAATTCATAATTACCAGGTTTGGTTTACCTTCTGCTTTAATTTTTGACAATGCATCATATTTTTCTGGCAATGTTATGACTGAATTTGCACTTAAAAGAGGTTTTAAGCTTAAATATTTTGCCAATTATTACCCACAAGGGAATGGGTTGGCCGAATCAACAAATAAAAATTTAATCACAATCATGAAGCGAACCATCGATCAGAATCATAAAAATTGGCACAAATCTTTGATGTATGCCCCTTGGGCAAACTGAATAACTCAAAAGGCTTCCATCGGCACTTATCCCTTTAATTTAGTTTATGGGAAAGAATTATTTCTCCCAACTCATCTAGCAATTCCTTCTTTAGCCTTAGTTCAATTTATTGAGGAAACACCATCTTCATCCTTACAACTAATACAACTATAGATCCTAAAGCTAGAAGAGCAACGAGAACATGCTAAAATTACACATGCTCATCATCAAGAATTAGTAAAGGCTTCCTTCGATTCAAACATGGTATCTAGGAAGGATTTTCAATTTGGATATTTAGTATTGAAATGGGATAAGGCTCATGAAGAAAAAAGAAAACATTCTAAATTTCAATGAATGTGGCTTGGACCATTGCAAATTGTTGAAATTATAGGTCCGTCGACTTTCATGTTGCAAGATTTAGTAGGGAAAAGAGAATCTTTACCTGTTAATGGGAAGATCCTTAAAAAATACTTTCCATAGAAGATGACCTCTTCTATTTTTGTAAATTATTGTTTATAGCTTTATTTTGATAATAAAACAGGATGTAAATGGTTACCTTTGGATTTCACGAAAAGATTGGTGTTTCTCTTAAATTTTGTTTTTAGCTTGTATAAATAGAACTGATTTGGAAAATTAATCATTATTATTGAAATATACAGTCAAATGCTACAAGCCTGAAAATTTTACTAGTTTTAGCCTTACAAATTTTGATAAAAACAACCTTTTGTAGGAATTTGTTTTATATCAGACATGAAAAGCATCAATAACAAAACAATGGTTCTCTGTAGAAAATTTGTCTTCAAAAAACTCTATAATTATTGTCCAAAGCTATTCTTAAGGAACCAATGACGTCCTACCCACCTAAGGAATTACGAGTTTCAAGGAGTAATCCAATGATACACTATAGACTTAAAGAATAAGAGGTCTCATCACGAACCAACTTATCATGATCATAGAGATTATAACTTGCTAACATTTCCAAAACTACATACCAAAACAGGGCAATGACTCAAGATTGTTGAAATCAAAAGACAAGGGGTCTCATCACGAGCCATCTTGTTGAGCAAAGTTATAAATCAAGTGAATGGCACTGTCATAATTTGGCTACAAAACCAAGACATTGTTCTTTAAGAATTAAAAGAAAAACAAAAGCAATAAGTGTGGTTATGGATTTATCTTTGAAAATTGTATATTTCTCGAAGTAGGATACAAGATCATTGTTGGATAACAGGTAACCCTGTCGAGGCTATGAGCACCTACTGGCAGCAAAGGCTCTACCTACGAAAATGGCTATCGTTAATGGCTATGAGCATGATGTGGTTTATATTTCTATAATAAAGCTTGATTTTCCGGAGAAATTTTCTATTTTGGAAGCTTTAGAAAATTCAAAAGATAATCAGAGATAACTAGTTCTTCCTAGTGGATCACCAATTGTTGTGGCTAGCAACAACCCCCCATCTTATTTAGTATTAGTAATAAAACTAAATAAATTGGGACCCTTCTAAAAAATAAAAAACTAGCACTTATAATTCCCTTCAAATAAAACATACTATCATAAACTTAGGAAAAACATCCGTAAAACCCAAAAACTTAAGTTTTATGATAAGTTTGAAATAAAATCATTCTCCTAACGACAAACAACGCATCGCAAAAGGGTAATGGAGGATATCATATAAACAAACTTTCAAAATTGCGAAAACGCGATGATACGAGATCACACACCTTACAGATTCATCGCACATCGTAGATATCATATGTCGCAAGCACCGCCTAAGATAAAACATCCCGATCCTGCGATATGTGATAAATCATCTGGAAAATCGCATCTCGCAGTCGCATAAAGAAATAAATGATTGTTAACGAAAAGGATTAGTGATATGGCGATCTGCGATATTGCAATCTATGATATTGCGAAGCAAATCGCAAAGTCACCTTATCATAGATCATCAAGGCCCATTGTTCAGTGAAATATTTCTCGTAACCCGATACCGAGTTATGGGCATTAATGTCAACTTAGTGGTTTATTGATGGTCATTTATGAGAAAAGATTTAGATCTGATCGAAAGGTTGTTTCACATAGGGTGATATATTTGATATGATTTCAGAATTAAGAGCTTTCTGGTCACCTTATCACTTACCATTATTCTTTCCTTACTTGTAAATTTGCAAGAGCGGCAAGCAGAATAATATACAGAGCAGTGTACAGAATGTAATGGGGAAAAATGGAAAAGCTCGGACTGCTGAGAAAACAGAGATGACACCCTTATTCACAGATATCACCTATACTAGAGAAGCTAGCATATCCACTTGGGAAGGCATGTACAATCTGTTGGAAGAATAAAACCCCATATGGAAGTTACAGTGACAGTAGATGCACGCAAGGCCTAAGATACTTCCCTATACCAACATGGTCAAGTGGGTATTGGACAGCGCTGATATAATAGAAAGGAAATTCAAGTCTTAGAGCCAGGAGCTTATTGGGTCATTTACCCCACAGGATTTAAGACTTATGTATCATTTGTCAAAGCTGCAGGCAAGCTACAACAAGCAATTCATGGAGAAATTCGCCAAGGAAAATGAAGATTTTGTGAAGTGCACCAAGAACTAGTCGGCAAAAGAAGAGCCATTGAAAATGGACAAACATGGTATGTACAGTACTAGTTCCCTCTCTTTCCCGTATTATTTTGCTACTACTATGCTATGTAGGCTATTTGGAAGGCCTGATATCAACAAGTTTTCATCCGAGTAGCTACTATTAGATGCGGCCACTAACGCCACTATTATGGATTGGGCCCAGATATTGTCTGATAATTTAGCCTCGGCTATTTGGAACTACCGGTCTAAAAGAACTCCCTCTCAAAGGATTTATCCTCCTTTCTTTTTAGCTGCTTATGTCATGGATGCAATTTGTTCTGTTTCTAGATTTCCTCTAATGGGTTGGAAGTGGACTATACAAAATCCCTTACCCATTCACATCTACCATAAGGAATTGTGGGATTCCAAGTTTATCCCATATTTTTATAGAATTTGTCATGGAGTTACATTACCCCTTCACAGAATGCTATATAATAAATATGCCCCAAGATTTTCCCCCGAAGCTGAAGTTGATATTCTCCCTGTCGGAAGATGGTTCAAAGAAGAGTTTTTCACTTACATCAAAGTATTTGGAAGCATTGCTTCCCCTCATGTGCTTCCTTTATATGTTCCTGATAATTTATTGGCTCGAGAAATGGCCTACCAAACCTGCGAGGTTGGAGGAATGAGCAAAGAATTGAAAGACAAGAAAAAAGCCATCTGGCCGCAATTTCTTGTGGCCTTTGGGGCCTTTTCGTTGTTTGACTTAGGTCATGCCTTAAGAGAAGTAGAAAACATACTGAGTCTATGACTGTTTAAATTTCTAGGGAGACTATTCGATCCCTTTGATGTCATAAAAAATTTTACTACGGTTGTCAAGATAAAGATATTCACTAAAGAAGATGATCTCTTTGATGACATCTTCCAGTAGAAGAACACACTGAAAGACATTTTTCATATGGCTCAAATTCAATTTGGCCCAACGGAGTTCCAAGAATTCAAACTCTATAGAGAGCAGAGATTAGAAAACATCCCCTTGGATAAATTACACTTAGAACCAATAAGGGAGCCAACTCCCAGCATCAATTTAAGTGGAAGCTCAGGGATAGATAAGTCCAAGTCCAAGTCTGGGAAAGAATCACCAGAATGCTCTAAAAGGTCTAAGAGTGACCATAATAAATTGAATGGTTAGTCAAGGATACTGCCCAATCTAAAGAGCACCCAGAGAAACAAGTTTTTTCGACACCACAGGTGAAGGTTCCCGCTCCCCTCATCCAGCCACCAAAGCCAGTGAGAACTGAGTTGGAAAAAGAGTGGGAAACATTTAATGAATTGATCAATACCAAGGAGAAAAAGATGAAGACAACTGAGAATACAGTGTAGACAATGATAGAAATGGTCATTGAAACAGTCAGCAATGCTCCAGAAACAGAGCATATTCCCATAGTCCCATCATCTGAAATCATGCTGAAGAAAGAGGAGATTCCTCCTCTAGATGTATTTTATAGTCCGCAACACAAAGCAGTGGTAAGAAGACAAAGAAAGAAACAAAAATTAGACAGTGTGCTCTCACCTAAGATAGAGCAGCTAAATGTCCTTTGGTGAGACCCTACCACTAATCCTACAGAAAATTTGACTAAGTTATCCCATATCGCGGGAGCCTATGCTTCTGCTACTATTGATAAAGCGTCTGAAGTAAAACTATTACTTAAGGATAGAGAGGAAAAAATCCTAGTTTTGCAACAACAGGCTAGTGCTAACTGAGAAGTGGAAGAAAAATTGGAAAAATTACAACAGGACTTTCAACAGATGCCGCTGGGGTATCAGAGCAGTTTGGCCGAAAAGGAACATCAATTACAGACCATGTTAGAAATGCATAAAGATGACCCCAAAATCATAGAGTTTGTCTCAGAAGCCCTTGCCTTGAATGACCAACTCTTGCAACAGCAAGAGGCACTTTGCCAAATAATATTGCAATGGAGCTCCCATTGTGAGATGAGCGATAAAATTACAAGTCAAGTCATGGATTTGTGACTCGATTATGATTTAATTGATAATAAAAAATTTTATTATTTGATTTAGCAGGAATCGGAGGAAGGGAAGAAAGCAGGCTTGCTCAAGATTAAGGAATCCCACAAAGAAATGTTATTCAATAAGTGGGATGCATATATTAAAAAGGCAGAACAGGCAGAGGAAGAAGCACTGACAGCAACGAGAAACATCATTGACTGTGTCAATGAAAATCTGCATAGAGCAAACTTGATATCAAAAACCGCTCTGGGATTTCTCCCAAAGGTATAGCAATTACAAACAATCTGGAGACAGAAAGCTGAAGAAAAGGCAGAGTTAATCAAGAAGTTAACCAAGTTGAATTGGGACACTTACTGGCAGTACTTGGTTAAACTGCACAGTCAATGTATGACTCTGAAATGCCTTACAAATGTCGCCGAAAAGATAGCACTAGCACTTGCTGATTATGTTTTCACAGGACAACTAAAATCGAAGGTCAGCCAATTGACGCTCCTAAAGCTGATGATGTATGCTTGTGATCTCAGAGAACGGATGCATAGTGAATTTTCAAATACAGTTTTAGTTTTATTTTTTATTTATTTTTGCTTTACATGAGGACGATCATTTAAACCTCCTCCTATATTTTTGTAATAAACTATTTTTAATCTTTAGTTAGTAGTATTTTAACCCCTCTCATGCATTTAGAGAGGGTTCCAGAAATTTGTCAAAAACATTTCTTCAAAACATGCACTTCTGCACCCTCTGAGGAGGTTTTGATGAATGAACGAAATGTTATTTGGTGATATCTGTGTTTAATGTCTACTACTGAAATGCATTTTTGTACTCTTAGTAGATATTAAATTAGGAGAAGATAAATCTATATTGCTGAAGCTCATGAGCAGGACTTGTTACCAATGGTACTTTTATCTCTTAATGGTTTCTGTTTATCTGTCAATGTAATATTTTATGTTCAGTTGTTTATATATGAAAGCTTGAATGTTTGAGTTATCATTTGGCACTTTTGTACGGCGGTGACTATTCTATTTATGGTTAAATGTATGAATAACTTATTATACAATATGCTTCTCACAATTGTTTCGACTATGTAGGTTTTAACCCCATACCGAAATTACCTGCATATGAATTCTAACTCATAGGAAAAATAAAAATGCAAGAGCATAACACATAAAACACATATACACAGAGATTTCCCACTGGATCCAAAACCCGGGACTACCAGCTTGATTTTTCATTATGTTCCTTTCAATGTTACAATACATATTTATACATGCCAAAGCATCCAATACCATGGACCGAAAACCATTGTG
>APFE030121863.1:0-12623 GCA_000404065.3 Pinus taeda | reverse complement strand
GAGATAAGACGACCAATTTGTGACCCCGGGAAGTTGATGTACCAACTTACCCAAAACCGGGGCCCACAATTTGGCGTTTCATCTTCCAGGGTTAGGTTTTGGAATGTGAAGGGTTTTTCCATTGTTTCTCAACAATAAATAGGCCTTCGAGCCTCATTGTAACACAGTTCAGAGGCATATAGCCACACATCTCTTCTCAGAGATAAGCTACCATCGCCCTAGCTGGTTTATTTCTATTTCCGGTTGTAAGCATATTTCAGTATTTTCCATTAATGAAATGAAGTATTATTTCCGCTGCATCTTTGTGTATATGGTTATCTCTGTATTTTATTGCGTTCCTGTTTAAATCTGGATCAAAATGAGAGGCAACAAAGAATCTCTCAATCAGGTTAGCAGAAGGAAGATGAATGAGCTCTACCTAGGAGCAGCTAAGAATTCCTAGATAACAGTCATTCACATGTGAAATAGAGGCAATATGAGCCTATGCCTAAATCAAGAGGAAAACATTAAGAAGCCACAGAAACTGAGCATAGAGTACAAGTAAGAAAATTCTAAACCGAACTTTTGTTCTGTGACTTGAGCATATGTGAGGTAAGGAACACTTTTTGATTCAGGAAACAACACAAGATTTCCCTCATTCACTCTTCAGAGACATTAAAAATACATCAACAGTCCATTCTACAAGATTTCAGAAATCTTTGATTATGTAAAACATATCAGATACAAAGCGAGTCTCTCTTGGAGTGCATTAACCAACCCTATAACCTCTTTACTCAATACAGAGGGTTGTATATATAGAGAAGGCGACAGAAGGATAAGGGACGGGGCCTATATATATATGGCATGGATTCATATGAAACGTCGATTGTCGATATGCAATCGGCAACAGACCATCGGCGATGAACCATATTGGCAGCGCAAATGCATGTTTGTTTTGTCATAGCAATACGCCGATCGGCGAAATCGCTGTCGGCCAAACCAATCGGGGGCACACTTATGCACTGTTTTGATACACAACTCCCCTCCTGACTGCGTTATCGCATCGGAGGGGGTCCAATAGAACCTTTTTGCAATCGGAGCAAGGCCCAAGGTAAGTGATGAGAGTTTTTATGATCGAAAGCAGAATTTTTTTATGTTTGAAGGGATTTCAAGGCATGGGAAGAGGTCTGATATGCATGAGAAGATGGTTTTGAGGGGGGAAATGAGGGTTCTTGTTGAGTTTCAGATAAACTTAGCAATTCGCAAGAGTACTTATGGCTATATTTCAACCAAGGGGAGGGGATAAGTATATAGGGGGGTTATTAACATAGCTTTAGCAGGGGAAGGGAAAATAGATAGGGAGTTACATAATAGAGTTGGCAGTCAACATGACAATGATGAGAACAAGCGCTAAGTATGTAAATCTTAGGCTATCAAGGAGAAGTAAAAGTTTTTCGGGGAAGTATGGACTTTCCTTGAGTAAAGCAGATCTTTACCAAGGCAACTAATATGAAGAATGATGAATCTGAGAGGTATCAAGCAGATCTTGACCTCTTTAGGGGAAGTTAGTGAGTGATTTGGGGAAGAGGAAGAAGGGGGCAGTTAGACATGCCTCGCTTGAAGTCCTTTAAATGGAAAACTGCCTCCAACTTGTGATCTAAATAGATATAACACTTTGAAAACATGAAATGGATCACATAGCTTGATTTCTGCAACCACAAAGCTACTTACCCAGCCTACTTACCTAGAATTTTTTCTTCTGTTGGTTTGGGTGCACCTGAACTAGCAAACCCAGCTTTTCAACTTTTTCTCTCTATCCTCCAATCTACATATGCACTTATTTCATCCAAGGGCTCAGATTAGGCTGTTGAGCACCCTTTCTTCTCTACCTATCTAAGAATCTGCAAAGATTAAGCTGTTTGGACAGATAATGATTCGCTATATTCTACAACAGGAAATTGAAACCTAGGGAGACCAAGATTAAGTTGTTTTGACCTCCTTTTAACTGAAAATTCTTCAAAAATGGAACAACTCATCAAAATTGGAATACACCAGTGGCCCTTAGGCTAGCACACTCTCATGGAATCCTTCCTTGGCCTTTTTTAGCAAATATGGAGCATTGCAGTATGCATAGTACGACATATTTGGCATGTAAAAATGTCGATCATGAAAGATTAATAACCTGCTGCAGCAGGAGGCTAACAGTATGCAACATGCACCTACAACCATAGATAGTGTTATATCTATTTTTTTTAATCTTTAATTGAAAAGTGGATATCTATGTACCATTTCATCCTATTATCTTTTACAAGTCCATCAAGAGGCTCACTACTTAACCTTTCTAATTGAACTGTCGTTTATTTTGTGACATAGAAAATAATGTAAGGTCCCAATCAATGTATCTGTAAATTCTTGGGGTGCTTCAAAAACTTGTTATCATACATCAAGGCTGGGTCACCAACTTTGAATTGTTTTGTTTAATATTGTGATTGTGCTAGGCCTTCTCTTTGTTTTTTTGTAAACCCTACTAAAATTTCGTTGTAAAATAATCCTCCTCTAGCTGCAGTAGTTCCACCATATTTTCTTAACTCTGATGGAATATTCTAGCCTTGCAACCACATGTTGAAGCCCCGAAAATCAGGTCAGCAACAAGGGGGATACCTGCCCGGTCCGGACCTTAGTTGGCAGCTCCTTTTCCGTTTGGTATAGTGGGTCCAATTGGGGATATGGGACCAGATTCCCAATTTTTGGGTGTGTGTGTGTAGAATATGATATCTCTGATCTAACAGTTCCTAATTAAGATGCTCTAATTCTAACTTTAATCTAATGACATGCTATTGTTTTCTATTAAAACAGAAATATCTAAGTCTATACTAACTCGGGATGTAATCATTCTTCTGTGCGATCTAAAATGATTTCAAATAACAATCGGTAATAAAGATCATTCAATTGTCATAAGGAAAGAATTCAATATAGATAAACCACTTCACATAAAAAGTTAGGTGGAAAAGTTGTGAAAAACATATCACACAGTAAGCTACTTATATATTAAGCACAAATAAATAGCTATCACCGTACAACAGTGCCAAATGATAACTCAGACATTCAAGCATTAACATATAAATAACTGAATTTAAATATCACTTTAACATAGGAAATAGAAATAGTTAAGAGATAGAAGTACCATTTATAACTAGTTCTACTCATGAGCTTCAAGCAATAGCGATTATCTCCTCTCAATCCAACATCAACTAAGAGTACTGAAGTGCAACATCAGTAGTGATATCAGATGCAAAAATCAATAAATCATGTTCCATTCATTCACCAAAACCTCCTCAGAGGGTGCAAAAGTGCATGTTATGAGGACAAGTTTTTGATAAATTTCTGGACCCTTCTCTAAATGCATGAGAAGGGTTTAAATACTACTAACTACGTCTAAAAATAAATTATTTACTAAAATTTAAGATACAGTTTAAATGATCGTCCTTTTTCTAGGAAATTAAATCTAAAGATAACTATTTCTGTATTTTCTCCTTTATATTGCGAGCATTCAGCATTTGCTTGAGCAAAGTCAGTTGGCCGATTTTGGACTTCAGTTGTCTTGTGAAAACAAAAACTGCTAGAGCTGGCACCATCTTTTTGGTAGAATTTATGATGCTTGTTTGAGAGTCATGCATCTGTTATGTAGTTCTCCGAGTAAACCCAGTAAAAACTGAATTTTTAACTTAGTTAATCTACCTTTTCTTGAGCCCTCTGTTTCTCAATCTGGGCTTCCTTGATGTGTTTTCTGCCTCTTGCATGTTTTCTTTTGGCGGATTGGGTCTTGTTGCTACTCAGTGCAGAACTTGAACAAGCTAAATCTGCAACTGAGGTTTTAGAAAACTTTGATGAGTCTGCAGTAACTATAAATCCCATTACCTTAGGATTTATTTCCTCAAGTATATTATGTATGCTTTCCCAGGTGAAAATACCTGCATTTCTATTGCATGTGGTGTCTGTGTATAAGGGCGCCATTTCTTTATCTTCAGACATCAGAGCCTCGCCTATCTTCACCGTAGTTTCCTATACACTGCTTTGTATAACCTTTTGTCCTTCGTTCCTGTAGTTTATAAGTGAGGTGAGAGTAACGATAATAAATAAAGATGGGAACGCTTTGACTGCCAAAGACATGCAAAAGTATATCACCTTACATGAACTGGCGCTTTGATAGACTCAAAACTATATTTCATTAACAACTTGCAACTACTTCATTAATGATCATTAAAGCAGAAGGTAATCCAAACCCGGTGATTATGAATTGATCTATGAAATCAATGATATGTTCGGTATTATCCATCTTGAGTGGAACTGCTTCTACCCATTTAGTAAAGTAATCTGTTGCTGTAAGGATGTATGTATGCTGCTTAGAAGAGTGAGGAACTATCTCACTTATTATGTCCAATCCCCACTGATCAAAAGCTCGCTTAATGTTGACTGGCTGTAGTGGCAAGGACGGTTTCTTCTGTCTCCCAGCAGCGGTTTGGTAGTTTGGCAGACTTGACATTTCCTCAGGTAATTGTGCAAGTCTTTAAATAATGTGGTTCAGTAATATCCTGCTCGTAAGATTTTATGTGTAGTAGCATCTCCAACATAGTGTCCGCCTATTGGCCCATCATGGAGTTCCTGCAAAACTTTTTTAGCTTCAGATTCTTCAAGACATCTAAGTATAACAGAATCATAATTTATCCTAAAAAGAACATCATTCAAGAGTTGATATTGTTTGGCTTTCAATCTTAGATCTCTTTTCTTGGTATGACCGAGGTGTGAGGGGTCATACCCATTCTTCAGATAATAAATGATATCGGAATATAATGACTCATTATCGTTTAGGCTTACCTCCTACGCTTGTATGTCTGCAGATGGAATTTCAGATATCAACAATGCTCCGCCCAGCATTTTGCAAAAGCCTTGACCTTTTACAATGCTTCCTAGTTTGATTTCTACATCATATTCCTGTAAGGCAGTAACCCAATTGGATCTTTTCTCACCCACCTATTTTTGTACTAAAAGATTCCTTACTGCTGGAAACAGTACAATGCTTTTTGTGCTGGTTTTGAGTAAAAAGGGTCTGAAATATTTGATTGATTTGAAAACAGCATAAGCCTGTTTCTTCACATCTGAATAATTTAATTCAGCTCCCTGTAAATTTGAATTGAAGAAAGCAATCGGGGCTTCTGCCTTCTCTTGATTTGCCTGAGTAAGTATCGCTGCGTATGATCTGTCAGATGCAAATGTATATAAAACAAAAGGCTCTGAAAAATTTGGAGTCGCTAAAGATGGAGCATTCAAAATTGCTTGTTTGATTAGATTGAATGCCTCATATTTATCTTGACCCCATTTGAAGATTGAGTTCTTTTTTATCATCGTTTGTAAGGGATACACGATTCTTGAAAAATCCGGAACAAATCTCTTACAAAGTTGATTTGACCAAGGAAAGATTGCATAGCTTTTTTGTTGTGAGGTAGGGAAATTTTGCAAATCTCTTTGATTCTGTCAGGGTCAATGTGAATTCCAGTTTTTGACACTATGAATCCTAGAAGTTTTCCTTCACTTAATGCGAAAAAGGACTTTTTAGGGTTGAGTGAAATTCCATACCTTAAACAATGCTGGAAGATTTGTTTTAAATCTCTGAGATGGTTGCTTCGTCTCTTGCAATAGACAGTTATATCATCCAAATAGATTACCACAAACTTACTAACTAAACCTCTAAATGCAATGTCCATGGCTCTTTGAAAAGTGTCACCAACATTAATCAAACCAAAAGGAATTTTTTATATGAACAGGTACCCCATTTGGTTCTGAATGTGGTTTTTAATTGGTCTTCAGGATGTACCAACACTTGATTGTATCCTGAAAATCCATCCAAAAAGGACATTAATTCTGACCCAGTGACTACCTGCAAAATTTTTTCCATAGGAGGCAAAGGAAAATTATCATTTTGGCAGGCTTTATTAAGGTTTCGAAAGTCCATACAGATTCTAATATCTCCGTTTTTCTTTCTAACAGGGACCATGTTGGAGACCCATTTGGAATGTCGAACGGGAAAGATTATTTTTGCTTTCAATAACTTGTTGAGTTCGGATTTAATCTGATTTTCTAAATTGGGATGGATTTTTCTCAACTTCTGTTGGACTGGTTTTGCATTTTCCATCATTGGAATAGTATGTTGGATGGTAGAAGTGTCATATGTTTTAAGTTCTTCATAGTTCCAAGCAAAACCATTTATGTATTGTCTCAAAAGACAGATATATGCTAATTTTTCTTTTGGAATTAGGCCAAGGCCTAGATTGAAGTTTTGTGGTTTGGCATCAGTTCCCATATTTACTAATTCGTAGTTCAAAGTTGAACTTTGGAGTTTTGAATTAGTAGATATTTTAAACCGATCTTTCAAATCATAAGGTCTTCTAATTTGACTACCGACTTAGGTATAGCATTGTTAGTGCTATCCTGTTGCAATTGTCGATTATGTTGGTCTTCGTCAATTATTTGATTGGTATAGGATCCTTCAGATGTGAGAAAAATCATGATGTTAGGATCGTCATTGAAAATTCTCCAATTTTTTATGTCATGAGGAATAGAAGGTCTAAAGATTAATTCTATTGAAAATCTATCAGGACTAAAATCTTCTGAAGGGATAAGTTTAGAAGCTATGTTAGCTAAAAGGTCTGCACTTGCATTCTAGAGTCTGGGAATTGATGAAATATTAAATGCTATAAAGTGCTCAGTCAGAACTTGAACTAAAGATTGATAATGTTTTAAATGACCTGATAAACAATGTATAGTATTACGTACTTGTCTGACTACAATTTCAGAATCTCCAAAAACTTGAAGGTATTTGACGTCTAATCTGATTGATTTGTACAACCCTTGGACTAAAGCTTCATACTCCATTGTATTGTTGGTGCAATCAAATACGAATCTACAAGTTAACATAGTTTTATCTCCTTCCGAACTAACTAGCATGCATCTTGCTCCTGCTCCTGCGTTAGGTTTAGAACCATCAAAAAATAATTTCCAAAACAAAGATTTATTTACAGGACTATCTAAAAAATTGATACATTTAGAACTATCTGTTTGAGAAAAATTTTCGACTTGAGATAAAGCAAAATGTTCTAAGTAAGGTGATGTGTGAGCATTAAAATTTCCTAGGAAAGAATCTACTGAGTAATTTCCAATAATGCTATTTTTATATGCTACTGGTTCATTCTCTCCCTCTAGCTCCGTTACTATGTATTTCTGATGTCGTTCTCGTTCAAATTTTATTTATTTTGGTTTACCATTGTAGGGTAGCCACATGTGCGAACAATCAGTTGCGAAGTATCCATGGATTTTTTCTGATCAATCCTTGCTAAGAATTAAGCCATAAAATTCAGGAATATCAGCAACTAAAATGTCGATAACTTGACATACTTTTGGGTTGGATGACAACCTTATGGTAACTTGATTCAATTCGCCAATTACCTCGAATTGTGATCGATCTAGATGGACTATGCGCATAGAAAACTTCTGTGGTTGAACGTTCAATTTTGTACATATTGATTTTGGTAAAATATTCGATGAATCTCAAGAATCTACTAAGCAATTATGCACATTTTTATTAAAAATTTCACAGGTAAGAAGAAAGGGGGGAGTATGAGATCTCGATCTACCTCCAATTAATGCGACGTCATTTGGATCAAATTTGTTAATCGCATTAGTCGGAGGTCTTCCCATGTCATGGGAAGCTTGAGAAATTACAGCGGCAGGCGAAGGTGCAACTGGCACAACATGTAATTATTTCAAAAGTATCTTTTGCTGGTGTTTTAATTTTCTCAATTCGTAAAGAGTGATGTTGGCCCGAGTCTTCTTCGTATATTCTATAATATTGTACTCCATTTCATCTGAAACAATCAGCATTTTAGATGGAGTAGAGGAATCTGTTTGGACTGGGCTGGTTTGAGTCGCTTTAGATGGTGTCTTCTTGGGTGCGACTTTATCCTTCATTGCCGAGCTTGTGCTCTTTGGCTTAGGGGTAGTTTGGGGGGATCAAGCTGATTTCTGCTTCGTGTACGAACCGAGAATGCTTCTTGATCCTCTTCTTATGGGAGGATGAAATCCCACATTCCTTGTAACTCCACAACTTATTCTTCATCAGTTTGCTCTTGAGTAGCCATCTCCTCTTCTTCTTCTTCAGATTCAGTATTTGTAATAGCATTGGGGGGCTTTGAATCATTCGAGGGATTTCTTTTAAAAGCTCTGTATGGCTTCTATGAAGAATTTTCTGCCACTTGTTTCTTAATGTTGAACATCTTGTTAGACATGGTCTTCAAAACGTTTTGTAATCCTTCTAAATCAAAAGGATCCTTCGGTTGCTTTTTCTTGGGATCTTCTTTGAATGTTACCTTTTTAGACTTTCGTTCTTCAATCGTGGTCTTCTTTTCAAGGGCTATAATCCATTTTTCTACAACTATTACTTCTTTCATATTTTGAACCAAAGTTGTCTTAATAGCCCTATCCACCAAGATTGCTATATTTGATGGTAAAGTAGTAATGTACCATTCACTTTGCAATTCTTCGCTGGGCTTGGAAGCGATAGGAATTTTGTTTAATAGTGGACAGGTCACTAATCAACATCGCAGTAGACCTATCATCACCAAACTTAATGAGGAATTTCTCCTCGAAGATGTCCCAACTAGTAATAGATCCAGATGATAATAAAAAATACCATGACCCGGCTATTCCTTGAAGGGTATAAGGAAAAATTTGAATGACAGCATCTTCGTTAGTAACTCCATTAAGATTTATGGATAGCATAAAGATTTATGGGTCTAATCCATTTTTATTTTTCAATGGGTTTAATAATACCTTATTTCAACATCCTATCAAGTTCCTCCCTCACCTTCTGATTATATATAATATTAAGGAAATAGGGTCTTTAATGGATTGTTTTTACGGTTGGATTCAAAGTGATCTTCATCTCTCCTAAATTTCCCATGATTCCCTTCATCTTTGTAAAAGTGTTTGGAAAACAAATGGATATTCACACAACGATTTTGAGTTATTCTCCATAGTGGATTCATCCTAGTAGTCCACTATTATTGTGAACTTAGGGTTATCTTTACTATTGATGTTTACATTATGCATCTTAATAGGTTTGGTATAATCTGATGCACTGGAGTCTAACTCTAGTCTATTCACCTTTATTTTTCCCTTAGGATTTGGAAAATTGATATCTCGAGGATCCTCATCATCGTCAACATGCTCTACCACCCCATATCACTCTTCTAATTCCTTAGTAGTTTAGTAGTTTTGATGAAATTCATAGAGTGGTACCTCTATTACCATTGACTCTAGTTTTCGCATGAATATCTTTTCTTTACTATATTGTAGAGTCTTGTCTATAAGTATGTATCCTGATTCACACTAAAAATTAAAGACACAAATTTCTTCCATCTCTACCCAAACTATTGTGCCTCGTCTTCATGGCTCCATCTCTGTATATTAATTCTTGTGTATGACATATAATGTGTGGATAAATGGTGCACCCACTCCATCTTTGGAATACTCTCCTCCTTCCATTCTACGATGCATTTCTCCAAGTGAGCGATGGGGGAATCTTGGCCTAACATTTTTCATATTTCCTAAATTCTAACCCAAACCTTACCTATAGGAGATTTTTACATCATTTCCATGTCTCGATGCATCCCTTATGTGTTTCCCCATTAACACATGAGAGTAGCCTTAAGATAAATGTTGAGTATACGAAACTTTAATAGATCTAGCACCTATATTTCAAATTCTTTCACAAAATTCATTATGTTTGTCAACCCATGAAATTGAGGGGGTCCCTTACTTCTGTACCAATCAACATCACCTACCTATTAACTTAAGCACACCGTTAGATGGAAACCTCATTAAGGTGTTGTTGGTAATTCTCCAACTCCTCACTCAAGTCTCACAAACATGATTTAATGATTCTCTAGCTTAATGCACCATTGGAATTTGGGTTGACATGTCATTGCATTGAGCTATAATGTTATAAATATTGTTGAGGTTGACTATGTCAATATCCTCTCTCGCCAAATCAACATAGTGGTCCACTTGTTTAAAGTCCAATGACACAATGGCCCATAAGTATTTGGTTTCAAAAACAATTGTCCAATTTTTCAAATTGATAATAACTTGGTTATCGAATGCCTAGTTGATACCAAATAAGCTTCGGTAAGGGTAAGTGTCATTGAAAATTATAATAACCTTGAATTCCACCACACTTTTCACCCTATTGATGTTCACCTCTATATCTGCCAACCTTCCAATTGGGAATATTCAATATTGATTGGCAAGATACAATTGGGTATGTGACCACACCAACGTAGTCTTTCCCATCAATTCCTAGGTTTTCTTTGGTAAGATGTTAATGTCAAAACTCAAATCAAGAATAATATTATCCATGCCATCGTCAACTATATAGGCAGTTAATTAAATTCTCCATTGGTATGCCTTCGACATAGTACATTATTTAGTGTCTTCCAACGGACCTTTTTGGAATTAGCTCCCTCAACCTCTGCACCCTTCTCATTTCTTTCCAATTCCTAATGGTAAATCATCTTGTGAAGTCCCTCCATCAATTGCTCGTTTCTCATAAAATTTAAACAACTTCTTAAGAAATTCTATACAGAACTTACCTCCCATGATATCATCTCTAGTAGAGGTTCATAAAAAAATGATGGAACATTGTATATAAATTTCACTTGTGACTATCTTGTTGAGCTTGACTCTCCCCAGTTGTAATATAAGAAGTCCTTTCTCGCTTCCTTGTATATATACGTCTCCTTAGTTGGGTCAAACCTTGGAGGGGGTTCAACAAATTTCTGCACCCACTTATGAGACTACTATAGGGGCTTCGTCATGTCCATGCCTATTCTGGTCCCACCTTTGGTTACTATGCACATATGGGGATGATCCTCTTCTGGCTCAACAACAAACATTTTCACATTTGGCCCTCTCTTCTCCCACCACTTTTCCACTAATAATGGGAAATCATTTATCACATGGTCCAATAATTTGCGATATGTACACGTAGTGCAGGGATCAATGCAATACCACATTAGGTTCCCTAGATGACCATAATTAAACGGTACTATTGGTCCTCTTCCTCACCCAAAACCTCCTCTCCCTCTCATGGCTAGACCCTGTCCTCATCCTAGAGTTCCATGTCCTCACATTGGTGTAAGATAGTCTAGTCTTTCATATTGTTGTGCATCCCCCTTTCTCACATCTCTCTCTTGAATGTGATAGGTGTCTGAGATATCCTCTCACATTAAGTCCAACACATGATAACAGTGTATGTCATGGCCAACTAATTTGTAAAAGTCACAAAAAGAGTTCTCATTGAGCTCTGGTATTTCTATAGCATTGGGTAGTTTACCAACGAGTGTCCCCAAATGATGAAAATCTCACACTAGAGGCTTCTACCTCACCCAATAGATTTTCTTCCCCAATAGTGACATATTATGTTAATGTCAGACTGTCATTATGGTGATTTCCCTCCCTCCTATAAATTATACACCATACCTCCTTGTGCTTCTTCTTATTCTTAGTGAGATCCTGCAATTGTAACATTAAGACAACTAACTACGACTGCATTTGGGCCATCCCAACACCATTCTCTCCACTCGTCAGTGTAGCTTCTAGTTGCATTGCAATCTCTAGTGCCTTTGGCTATGAAGCAACATTTTGTTGTATTAGTGGGATACAATATGTGCCAGAAGACCTAGAAAAGACCAATCATGATGTTACACATTGTGGATCTTAAAGATCAACTTATCCATTAGAATTTTGAATTCTTGGTTGTAGTCCCACACCGATTCACTATTACCCTTAGGTTTCTATAAATCCTTTAACAACACCTGATTGATCTCCAATAAGCTGTTTTGACCTCCTTTTAACTGAAAATTCTTCAAAAATGGAACAACTCATCAAAATTGGAATACAGCAGTGGCCCTTAGGCTAGCACACTCTCATGGCATCCTTCCTTGGCCTTTTTTAGCAAATATGGAGCATTGAAGTATGCATAGTACGACATAATTGGCATGTAAAAATGTCGATCATGAAAGATGAATAACCTGCTGCAGTAGGAGGCTAACAGTATGCAACATGCACCTACAACCATAGATAGTGTTATATCTATTGTTTTTTAATCTTTAATTGAAAAGTGGATATCTATGTACCATTTCATCCTAATATCTTTTACAAGTCCATCAAGAGGCTCACTACTCAACCTTTCTAATTGAACTGTAGTTTATTTTGTGACATAGAAAATAATAAGGCCCCAACCAATGTATCTGTAAATTCTTGGGGTGCTTCAAAAACTTGTTATCATACATCAAGACTGGGTCACCAACTTCGAATTGTTTTGTTTAATATTGTGATTGTGCTAGGCCTTCTCTTTGTGTTTTTGTAAACCCTACTAAAATTTCGTTGTAAAATAATCCTCCTCTAGCTGCAATAGTTCCACCATATTTTCTTGACTCTAATGGAATATTCTAGCCTTGTAACCACATGTTGAAGCCCCGAAAATCAGGTCAGCAACAAGGGGGATACCTGCCCGGTCCGAACCTTGGTTG
>APFE030121856.1:0-11403 GCA_000404065.3 Pinus taeda | reverse complement strand
ATGTTGGACACCTAATCCTAAAGGGTTAGCGTGGAAGCCGAATGGACAAAGCAGTCCAAGAGACCTTGGGATGTGAATCCCAACGGTCACATATTGTACCATAAATATACATCGTTTGTGAATAAAAAATATAATGCATGATTTATCTTTCTATTTGCTCTTGCTGTCCATGTCTGTTTAACCATAGTGTTACCTTTTAATACTAAATATTTAATATAACAGCACATATAACATGGTAATGTTTTATATGGAATATATATTACAACCATTGTAAGAACTCATTACTCTCATTACTTTTGGTATTTTATTCATTATGGAGCAAACATTACAAAAGCCTTGTAGGAGTAAGCAAAGACCTGACTAAGACTTCAATGTTATACATCTATACAACAATAAAAAATGACGCACGTTATATGTATACTTTTGGAATGTAGCCTACCGTTTCAAAATTCAATTAGTGAACCATATGCATATCATGTGGAAACAACGCCGTTCTCAGAGGTTTTAAAATCATTTGATTTATTGAAATCACCCAGGTGTGGAAAATTGGTGATATATCCATTTATTCTTTAATGATCCCATTACTTAACGTGTGCATGGAGGAATGTTTAACGTACGCATGGAGTTTTATTCAATGACCAAACATGACTGTGCATGACGATCAACCATGATGGGGCCATTGTTTGCTTTTAATGTCCAGATTTTTTGCGATTGACAAACCCGCAGTTCCACCACGTCAACTATTAGGGCAATTCCTATTTCCACCTTTATAGCAAAGTTAATGCTATGGAGGGTACTCTGTCAGAGTCTTCCGGCTGCCCATCGAAACCCGGCGACCCTGCCCGCACCCACCCGCAGCCTCCCTCCGGTTTGAGGACTTAATGAGGTTCAGGACGAACGTACTCATTTAATAGCAGACGAATTTGACATGTAACTCGACGGGAGTCCTTCGGCCGAGAAAAGACTGCACCCTTCACCATTTTCCGGCAGCTCCATCACTCCAACTCCGGGAGGCTCCACTGTTCAGCGTAATCAATGCATTCAAATAACGAGCCCATTTGAATTCAAATTCAAATTTGAATTTAAGCGCCCAAAATTAAACGCTCATCCACATTCGAAGCTTCTCAATCACCATTTCGATGAGTTGCGCATATGCTGTTCGAGGATTTGTGTAGCTTCACAGAGTTTTAATGGCAGACAATGATTTGAGAACCCTGGTTTTAATGGCGAACATTAATCTGAAAACGCTAAGTATTGAAGATTGTCTGGATTGGTTGTGACGCTGAGGTATTGGAGCACAGCATTTTGTATGAACGAATTAAGCTGTGAATTCCAATATCTGTTGCAGGGTTTAGCTTTCTAAAACTGATATATGTTTGTGTACTGTTGTGCAGGTGTTTAAGAAGAGAAGAGTGGAACAGAGTTGATTATAGCGTTTCAGAATGCCTGGCTGCCCAATTGTTAGTTCTTTTCAGTCATGTTCTACAGCCCCATGTAAGTCTTTTCGTGTAAATCATGTCTGATATATGACACTGATATTACATTTGGCATTTCACACTTTTCTACTGTATTGTTGCGACTGTGCGATATTGGTGGCCATGATCCAATTCAATTCAGTAGCATGACAGACCTCAAATTTTCAAGGTTTGCTGAATCTGATGATACTTGGGATGTCATAAACAGTGGGATCACCTTCTCTTGTATATGTGGTACACGTACCTGCAGGGCATATAAGAAGAATGTTTGTTGCAAACTCTCTAAAGGAGTTTATGGGAAGTTTGATCTAGCGAAGGACAGTTGTGATTGTGTGTGCCCATGTTGTGAAAAGCCTGTGAAAATGTTGGATACATGTTGTTTTTATAATTGTAAATGGAAGTACACGGTTATGGTGCAAGAGTCAAGTACTGCAAGTGAATTTGAACTTCCGAACAAATATATCAAGAGAAACGGCAGTGGTCTTGCAAACGCAAGAAATGGGTATTTTGAATATACCGGAGACCTAACAAATTGGAGGTTCCTTGAGTTCAATGTCAAGAAAATTCCAGAGAGCGAGCTCGTTGATTACTAAAATGATATGGTTGCTTTGCACCATCTCTATGCAACTTCTGATTACTGCTCTTTTGGTGGATATGTATATGAAAGCGACTTTACCGCGTATATGATGCGCAAGGATTTTGCAGGAATGTTTAATGTTTTGTTGCGTTTTAGAGGGATACGGGCATGTGAATAAAATGCCCTCTGTTTTGGATGATCCAACAAGTTAAAACCTATGTTTGATAGGAACTCTTTTGGTTACCAAACCTCAGATTTTTGGAGAGCCTAAATTATCCTTAGACTTGTTAGGGCCCCGTCTTCTTGGACGGATTTTGCAATTTCACAATGGTTTTTGGTAACAGTTTTATTAATATACTCACTGTACTTCATAAGATTCTCATTTTTATTTTCTATGAAGGTGTCGTAATGAATGCAGTATTTGGTCGTGCATTTGCTTCAAGTAAACCACATCCGGTGTACATGAACTATTTTCTGCATTTTTCTTTAGAAAGTATTTTTACTGAGTTATTTTTCTACATAATTACTGGTTTTTCCTCCCATTTAAGGTTGAAGTTAATATTTGTGACCAGGTTTTTTTCGAGCGGAATATATGAATAAGGTTCGTAATATTTTTCAATATTTTTCCAAAATAAAGAATGAGTGAAAAATGTGGTTAGTTGTAGTTACAAGATAATATCTAAAATAAATAATCTTAAAATATAAAAATAAAGATAATACGCTACCCAAAATAAAATAGGAAAATATATTTACAAAGGGATTATAAAGGGATTATTAAAGGGATTATTAATGATCTCTAACAATAACATATATGTTAAATAATATATTGATTTATGAATAAAATAACAAGATATTTAATTTTGGATATTCTTAATTTGTAGGTAGTTTTTGGGCCCATACAAAGGGGTATGAATACCACTTGTCTAAAAAAAGGAAATATATATATATATATTTTACTTACACGGGGTAGATAACCAGCTGCGCCCGCGCCACTTGCATTACACGGGGTCGATAACCACTAGGAGGGAGTTGCCACTTGCATCACTTGCATTACACGGGGTCGATAACCACTAGGAGGGAGTTGCGGCCGCCTCTCTATACAGCTCTAGGGTAAGTCCGGGGTATTTGAACTCATGACCTTCACTATGGAGCCCACCTTTCTAAGGAACTTCCCCACATTGTGATTACCAACTCACCTATCAAAACATTTTACATATATTTTATTGTAAAACAATCATTACAATAATAAATTCTTATCACGTATTGAGAATAAGGATACTATATAATAATGGTTAATTTTTAATTAAATTGAAAGTTTAAAAATGACATAACTTTTTTGACATAAATTTCTATTTTTTTTCCTCAATATGATGAAAAATATTATATTATGAGAATATTTTATAAAATTAAGTCCTTACCATGTAATTACTAAATATAAATAGCTAAATTAAAATCTTCTTATTTCAAAATAAACACAATATACATGAATGTAAGTAACTAATGAAAGCTAGGCTCGATCCATAATAATTATGGATTTACCAGAGAGGGATCAAATCTCTTTTCACTTAAAAAAAAAAATTATTGAATAAGGAGACATTTTTTTGGACTAAAGAAACAACCTAAGCGTTTCAAGAACTTAAAAAGGCTTTGTACGTAATTGTCATCTTAATGATGCCTCACTTGAAAAATGTATTCATTATGGAGTGTGATGCCTTAGGTCATGACATAATTGTAGTTTTGATATAAGGAGTACCTATTTCCTTTATAAGTTACAAACATAAAGGAAAAAACAACTAAACCCATATGTCAAAAATAAATGTTGGCTGTAAGATAGTGGAATTGATGTCAACCTAGGATGTTTACCTGAGGAGTCAATTGTTTCAACATTGATGTCAATGAGCTTAGAGGATTTTCTATGATGATCATAGGCTTGTTGATATCTTATTAAGAGATGTTTGCATAGGTTCTATATTTGTTGGATAAAGGATTGAATACAAATGACAAAGTTATGGGTGGAGAGAAGGAGATTTTACCTAAGTTAGAGTAGTTCTCTCTGATGATAACTAGCACAAAGCTATGATTACAACATCTTTGCTAGGAACCCACAAAGCTATGATTGTATAGTTTATTTTGCTACTAGGTTATTGAGTTTGATGAGAAAACTGCTTGTGTAAGTCAACTGTGTTGCATAGATTCTCCTTAGAGGCGTGAGGAAGGAACTAGTTCCACTGATCAAAATGGAGACAGAGAGAAGATAGATCCACAAGATGCCAAGGCGAACGACAGGGAAAACCCCCAGGTCACCTCAAACACCTGTAGATCGGTCGCTACTGAATGCCCAAAAATAGAGCTCCCAAGTCATCGGATCAATGCTCAAATCCAGTACATGAGAGATCATGCATTGATAAGCAAATTTATAGGTATGTGGCCAACAGAGAAAGCGCTACATGGTTGGATAACAACGAAGTGGAAGCTGAAAGGACACATAACGCTGCAGCTAGTACCTAAAGGGTTCTTCACGACCATCTTTAACTACGTGGAGGACCGAAACAGAGTACTAGATGGCGGCCCCTATTTTTTAAACGCAGCTGGCCTATATTTGAGGGGATGGGTGGAGCACTTTAATCCAAACAAAGAAGACCTCAGCTGGGCGCCAGTCTGGATTCGTCTCTACTCACTCCCAATGGAATACTGGGACGAAGAGACATTACAAACCATAGGAAATGGTTTCGGTGAATTTGTCAAAATGGCAGAGGAAACAAAACTCCAAAGACATACCTCGTTCGACCGCATTTGCGTTTATATGCACCTTAGCAAGGCACTTCCGGATGCGGTAAGTATTTTTCATGACGATGTTGAATGGGTTCAGTTAATTGATTATGAACATGTGCCATTCAGATGCAAGAGATGCCATGCACTGGGTCACCTGTTTCGGCACTGTCCTCTAAACCAGAAACCCTCGAATACCACTGCCTCTGAGGATTAGGATCTAACTGGCTTCACTAAATTTGCCAATCGTAGGAAAAATCACAAGAAACCTGCTACAATCCCTAAGAAGCCTCAAGCCAGTTCATCAAAACCCTCTACGAGCAACAGTTTTGAAGTGCTAGCCCGACAAGAAGTACACAACCCTAAGCCCCTTGTCCCACCTGAGAAGGATCCCATGATGAAAAAACAACTTGCACATTTTGATCCCAAAAAAATCCCAAAAGAACCATTACCCACAGATCCTTCCTCCACGGCTATGCGCACAGTCCCAACCTGGTACTCGCAAGGAATGGAGGTAGACAACTCGCAACTTGACCTTTCCAGGGCAATAGAAACAACAGAAGACATAAGTGACACACATCATATGGAAGAAGAACCAGAAAGCATAGACATTGGGGATTTGGACATTCTTGGTCTAGAGCAGGCATGCAAAACAAAAAATTATGATAAAATCCTAGAGAGACAGTTGGAGAATCTGGAAGTAATTCTCTCCAGAGCTCAAAGGCAAAATCCCCTAGGTATTCAAATTGGAGGTCTTTGGGATGGGAAAAGCATAATCAAAGATAAGAAAAAGAGAGGGAGGAAAACGGATGTTCAATGCACCATCCGCATTGGGGAAATGCTAGTGGAGTCACGCAGGTACTCCAAGCTCACAAAATATTACAACTCTCTCTCAACCCTTACATCATGAAGCTAATCTCATGGAACATCAAGGGGCTCAATAGCCTTGGGAAATGCAGACTGATTAAGAACATGATAAAGCAAGAGAAACCCCAAATTCTCTTTCTGCAAGAAACTAAATGCAACTCCATCTCTCTAGACCGAATTGCTACAAAAGTCTGGTTGGGTAGTATAGTAGTAGTAGTAGATGCTTCTGGCACCTCAGGAGGCTTGGCAATCATCTAGGATGCACGCACCATCGAGCTCAACAACATTCATGCAAACAAGCATTTCCTTCAAGCTACTTTCCACATTACAGGAACCAGTATACATGGTCACATAACCAATGTATATTTTCCCTAGGAAGCTATGCATAAGGTAGAAATTCTGAATACCATTTCCTCAATCAATACTGATAGGTCTCATCCGCTCTGGATCACTGGGGGCGACTTCAACATGATAACCAAGATGGAAGAAAAGCAAGGAGGAAGGAATAAGTTGGACAAGGAAAGTAACAATCTAAAAGAATACATTCAAAGAAATTGGCTTATTGACATGCCATTTAACAATGGCCTTTTTACCTGGAATAACAAAAGAGCTGGTTCGCACGAAATTGTGTCTCGCCTGGACAGATTCCTAATCTCTGACAATACAATCCACTTAGGTGGAGACCTTTCAGTTTCAATCCTACCATTGACAGGCTCATACCATTATCCAATTTCTCTCCAATGGTCTCGACTAGGCAATGCTACCCGCAGGTCGTTTCACTTCGAGGCTTTTTGGATGACACATCCGGATTTTGTCAATTTGGTAAATTTGGAATTGATCAACTTCTCTTCGCCAAATGGTAAAAGAATGTTCAAATTTCAGCAGAAGCTTAAATACCTCAAGAGTAAAATAAAACAATGGAACCATTATTTGTTTGGTAACATTTTCCATGCTCAGACTACTCTAGATCAAGATATGAAATAGTTGCAGCAACGGATCATCATAGAGGGAAGATTAGAGGAACTTTTGGAACAGGAAAAGTCTCTTGAAACTCAGATCTCAGAGAGGGCCAAACAAGAAGAAACGCTCTGGAGGCAAAAATTGAGAATCAGGTGGCTAAAGGAAGGGGAAAAAGTTACAAAATTATTTCACCGTTCCACTATTCAATGCCGAATGGATAACAATATTACTCACATCCAAAATGAGTAGGGGGTAAAAGTGGAAAAACATGAAGAAATCGAGCTCGAACTTCTCAACTACTTTAAGCAAGCTCATCAAGAACCACAGGTGGACAAAATGTAAGCTATAGGAAAAATCATAGAGAACATCGCCAAACTCATCATAGAAGAGCACAACCAGCTCTTACTCAAGCCGGTCGACTTACAAGAAGTGGAAAATGTAGTTCATCAACTGAAAGAAGGCAAGATGTCAGAGCCAGATAGATTTACCTCCAACTGGGCATATTTGTGATATGTAAGTTTTGAGTATATATGGAAACTGGGCATATACGGAAGATGTGCGCATATACGGAAACAGGGCATATACGAAAGATGTGTGCATATACGGAAACTGGGCATATACGGAAGATGTGCGCATATACGGAAACTAGGCATATACGGAAGATGTGCGTATATACGGAAACTGTGCATATACTGAAGATGTGCGCATATACGGAAACTGTGCATATATGGAATATGTGCGCATATACGGAAACTAGGCATATACGGAAGATGTGCGCATATACGGAAACTGGGCATATACGGAAACTGGGCATATACGGAAGATGTGCGCATATACAAGCTTCAAAGACTCATCAAGTGAGTGTGAGCCACGACCTGAACCTGCTTCCTAAATTAGAGTTTTAACTAGAGATAGAGATTCCCTTAAGCATGTAGTTGGTTGGTGGTCAAAATTAAACCATCTATGTGGGGTTGAGACCTCCCTTTTCATTTTGATCTTCACCTCTTCAAAGAATTGGGGACACTTCCTCTAGTAGAAAACTTCAGCTTCTTGTCAATTTTGGAAGAGTTCCAGAAATTTCATCAAGCATTCTAGAGTTTGTGGTCATCCTTAAACCACCACAGGTTGTAGACCTCCCTTTTCTAGGTTGAAGGTATCCCTCTCCAAAGCATTAGGGACACTTCCTCTAACATAATATTTCAACTTCTTGCTAGATTTGGAAGAATTTTGGGAACTGCACTAAGAATTCCAGTGTTGGTGGTCATCCTTAAACCACCGCTTTATACCATCATTTCATAGAGCACATTCAGCCTAGTGCTGCCATGCACTTTTACACATTTTTTATTACAATTCTCTTCTTGGACTCATACATATCCTTTCAGATTAAGGGGGGGAAAGTTGGACACCTAAATTACTAAGGGTTATGGTGTGTAAGTTGAATAGTCAAAGGAAATCCAAGAGACCGTGGAAGATGAATCCAAGAGTGACAAGAGTGTGTTATAAATGTGCATCATGTTTAAAGAAATGTATCTAATGCTTATATTTCATAATTTTGGTCTTTGCCATGGTTGTGTTTAACAATCACTGTTGAGGCTTTTGATATTCTTCTTCCAAAATATCCCATACATCATCTCCAAGTGATTGAATGCAATTTTTGATCCTTACTTTCCAAAACACAAAGTTTGTTCCATTGAACATTGGTTCCTTATGGGTAAATCCTCCTTCCTAGTTTTCCATGGTACTATATCTTTCATCCAAATATTAAAATGATATGAAGTAACCTCGTTCTTATACCAATTGTTAGAAACTAGGACAATACAAAGAGGGGGCGATGAATCTATATTGTAGGAATTTTATACTTTATTTCACTTTTTCAAAAATGTTAGGAAACCATGAAATACATCAAAAATGGATTCATATGAGCACGACAAGAAGTAACCTAAACAACACAAGTAGCACTAAGATATTTAAAAAAAGAAATTGTAATTTCTTCACAAGGAAAGCTACAACTTGATGTTACAAAAATTCTCTCGCTACAACCAGTAGGAAACAAATACTCCATGATTTATCAGCTATAACTGAAAGGAACTATAACTCCTGAAAATTTATCAACTTCTAGTGAAAGGAGCTCCAACCCTTAAACATGTAGCAACACCTACTCGACAGAGCAACAAACACTAATTTACAAGCTACAACTTGCTTGCCCTCTATGATTAATTTTTCATCCATTTTAAAACTAGAACCATGAACGGCAAATCCTCACATAAACGAGTGAATCTATCTCTCCAAACTCACCAAAACACCTTCAATAATCTCTGATTACTAAGATATCCACCATCTACACAAGAAACAACTTTTTTCATTCTCTTCAAAACAACAACCTTCCTGAATTGATTCAACTCATTTTTTAAAACTTGACTGGAAAAATTAGCTTCTTTTTACCTTCAAATCTTCCTCCATGGACATATCTTTTGTTGATAGTTCTTCTCAATCTGCTCGAACTATTTTCACTCAGTCATATTATGTTCTGATAAAAATCACTGACTTAATCTTCTTAATTTCCATTTAAAACTTTAGCTAAGTTCACCTCTCATCATTATTTCTTCAAGTGTTCTCCACTTGTTTTGATTTTCAACATGTTTGAACATGATTTATGCATGTGTAAAAATAAAATTCCATCTTTGCATGAGGTTTTTGAACTCAATCACTAATATTTACTGTCAATTTTAGCTAATCTAGCACATTACAAGGTTTAGATGGAGTTTTATTTGCAATTCCAACTCTAATTCACTACATTTTTGGGTAACTCGCCATATTTGTGCATTGAATCCATGGCCCTTACATTATTGGCCCTTTTTTGGCCTTAGTCTTTGAGTGCTTAACTAAAAATTTCGTGCCTTTGGTCATCTTTGTCACATAGGACTATGCATTAGTGCTTAAATTTTAGCCCCCGGTAGCTTTTTCCTAGTGCTTTTTTTTGTGTTCAAATTCCTTTCAGGGTCTACCTTGTGGGGTGAGTTATCAAGTGGTTTCCCCTTTCCACTTCTCCCATTGGTCGTTATTGGAAAATTATGCATGTCGACGTGTATTGGGACCTATCACTCTGATGATCCTTCCTACGCATTTTAATTTCCTACCAAGGTGAAGGGTTCAAGATGAGTTGTCTTGGTGGGTCTACGCATTGTACCTTCTCACCAATCATCTACTAGCCAAGCTAAGTTGTTTATGACAAATTTCATTTCATTCGGATGCCCAGTTAGATGTAACACTTTGCATGCATCTCCAGGGATGGTGTCATGCTCATGTCATCTCCACCTCGTGGCACCATATGAGTGGTGACATGTTTCACCCAAAAAAGGCCACCTTAGGTACCTAAAAAGTATAGAAATGCAGGGCACATGTCCTCCTCCTATTGGGCCACATCATCCTAATATCCTCATCCACCTGTGCATCCATTTTTCTACTACAGGCCAATCACACTGTGGCACCTATTATGTTAGAGAGGAAAGGGAAGGGGTCATGAGCCTTGGTTTTGCGCCAATTTCCTTTGTTAAGATTTATAAGGGTCCAGACCATTTTCAATGTTACGCTACTTCCATTTTTCTTGGTTGTGCTCTACATGGTGGTTTGCACAAACCCCACTTGCATGACTTGTGTTATTCAGGGGAGAGGGGGGAGGGAAGGTGGGGGGTGGTAGCGCAATTCACCTCCATTTTCGATCTAAAAATTGGCAGTTTGGTCAAACCACCCATTGTGCCACTCCCCTGTGCATTAACTTGTAAGCACTCTGATCCCATGTAACCTTATTGATGTGTCGGTGGGAATGCATGGCGCTCAATCCGTGAATGTACATGCTTAGTCTTTAATTGTCACCTTTGTTACTCTTCCACTAGCTACTTTTCCATCTTTAGCCACACCGCCAAACTTAACTGTCACTAAGACCACCTCCACCATATTTAACTCTACATACTTTGACTTTTGGGGCTTCACCTTTGAATGGCCATAACTCTCAATCTAGGAGGCCATTTTTGATCTTCCTCATACCATCGGAAAGCTCTTTTAGAGCTATTTCCATCTAATTGGTTCCTATCTACTCTTGAGTTGATCTATTATACTGGAAATTCCTTAAAATTCACTCTACCTTCTCCACTTACGTTAATCTTCATTCTTCTTCTCGTTTCTGAATCTTCATCACCTGTTCCATCCATTGGCATCCTTTTCTATCCTTTTCCATCAATGACAACATATTTCTAACAATGGTAAAATAAAATTTCTAATGGTTTAAAATTATGTGGATATAAAAGCTAAATCAACTCCTCACCTTAATCATGTTGGTTGGTATATAAAAAATAATTGATTAGCTTCAACCTCATATAAATTTAGATATGTTTAATATATAAATGAGAGGAATTCTTAGTTTTTCTTTTAGTGTTGTTCTCCTTGATGTAAATATTAAGAGAGGGTGGGGGGTGTTGGAGTTAATATTTACATTAGTAAATTTATTTTGTGTTTGTTAAAGATAGTCGATATATTCTCTCAACCTCTCAAACTAAGTTTTGAATAAGTTGAATCTCACAACAACTTTAAAAATATATTGTATTTGAGTTTGAAGATATACTAAAAAAGTGTGAATTTTTTATATGTGCAAAAATTTTAAGTGTTTGTGTTTGTAGTTTCTCTAAAGAATCATGAAGAAAAATTGAGCAAATCCCTAAACATATTATTACTTACAATCTTAAAATTAAAGGCAACACA
>APFE030121852.1:44686-80494 GCA_000404065.3 Pinus taeda | reverse complement strand
GATGTGATCTTTCACTGCTTGAACCTTTTTCTTCTTGATATGTCCTTCTATCTCTAGAGTTTGAGGAGTGGTAATTTCTTCCAATCCTTTACAAGATATTGTTGGATTCATTTCTTGACGCTCGATGTGATCTTTCACTTCTTGAACATTTTTCTTCTTGATATGTCCTTCTATCTTGATAGTTTGAGGAGTGGTAATTTCGACCAATGAATTACAATATATAGTTGGATTCATTTCTTCTTTATTGATGTGATCTTTCACTTCTTGCACCTTTTTCTTCTTGATATGTCCTTCTATCTCGATAATTTGAGGAGTGGTAATTCTTGCCAATGCTTTACAAGATATGGTCTGATTCATTTCTTCTATCTTTGGGGTTGGATCCTGGCGTATATCCTCTTCTTTCGATGTTTCTTGATCCTTTTCTTCCTCCTCTTCATACTCTATGTAAAATAATTTCTTCTCAACACACTTATGACCTTTAGTGCATTTGCTATCACAATTGTAACAAAGCCCTTTTTCTCTTTTTTCTTCCAATTGTTGTGGTGTAACCCTTGTAGGTTGTGGAAGGCTAGGAGAAACAACACTTCCATCTTCATAGATGTGAGGGGTAGAATTCATTGTTGCCATAATTTTACTTTCTAGTATGTCAAAAAGCCCTTTTACTCTTTCCAATTGTTGTGGTGTTGCTCTAAAGAAGGTGTTGCTCTTTGTATCCTCATAATGTGCTATCATTTCCTTTGTGAGAATTGACCACGTAACAAGTCGTTTACGAGAACAAAGCCCTTTATACCATAAAAATTGATCCGGTTCTAAATATGAAGATGCAATCCATACCTTCTGTAACAGTGGTACACCATGTCGATCAAAATATTGCGCCATCTGAAGTATCCAATTTACAGGATCCTTCCCATCAAACTTCCTCATCTTGTTTTTTCTTGATTTTAGGAGCTTGATCTTGAAACGATTGTAACTCTATACTTTCAGATCTTTAAGTTCTAAAATTGTGTCCTCCAGTAGCCCTCTGTGTCCTCTTTCCAATGCCACAAGTCTGACCCCAATTGGATTCTCCAATGAAGAGTTATGCCAAATCTCCCACAATGACCTAATTATATACCTTTCCAGGAGAGCGAACTTGTATGAAGTGTCACGTGTCACTATTTGGGCCTTTGGCTCTGCAAAATATCTAGAAGAAGCTACCGTCCGTCCTCTTTCTATACCTTTTTTTGAAATTTCAATTTGATGCTCAAAGAGAAAGTTATGACGATTTTCCCCAGGTCACCTGTTTGGAATGTAATTCAAGAGTCTGCAAAAAGACCAAATTCCTCAGATCATATCTCCGCAAATATAGCGCGAAAAGCTATGAAATTCAGACCCGAGCTGTAGCGCGATGTTTTCTCAAATGGGTTTTTTTCCGACTTCTGAAACATCGCATAAAAAAAGTTATAGCAAAAATGCCACGATGGCCTATTTGGAGCAGCGAAACCCTAGAATCCAAAGCTCTGATACCAAATGTTATGAAACCAGCTCAAGAAAAGATAGAAAGATAGATCAACGCCTTAGAATTTATCCTCTTCGAAGGGACAACCTCCTTTATATTACATAAATGAACAATTCTTTGATGATACAAATGAAAAGACCTCCTTTCTATATATAGGAGTCTAAGGGGTCATTATATAATAAGAGCCTACATAACAATAATAATGTAAGGGCACAATAATACAATAGTGGGCTTCTATGGGGCACAATAGTGACAATATGGGCACTACATGGGTACATCAATATAATAAGAGGGTTGTACTAATAATAATAAGGGGTTACACTAGTAGTATAGGGGCCTAACAGAATGGTATCTCAAGCTTTAACTTTTAATGTTTTCAAAATAGGGAACATAAGAACATTCCTTTGAAAGTACTTGCGGGGTCCCACTACTATCAACATGAAGAGGACAATATATGATGTGGTGGTTGACTTGGGTGTTGATATCAAAATTATATCTTCTATATATTGGAAATAAGTGCTCAACAAACCACCTTAATAACAAATCCCAATGAACCATCTATGCAACCAACTATAAAACATGTAAACCTATTGAAAGGTTAATTGCAACTAAAATCAATTTTTATGGGTTTAAGATACATGCCAATTATGAGGCCTTAAAGCATCCAAGAGAAGCATACTATGGTTTTCTTGGAAGCCTTTGGATTTACTATATGAGAGGCATATTTGTTATGATAAGTTTGCATTGTTGTTTGGATAAGGGCATAGGACAATAACCATCCCATTGGACAAGAGAAAGTGCGTAGCTGAAGTAGAAATAAATGCAACCCATTAGGATTAGTCATCTAGACCAAGGTCCAATATGGATCACTTAGATGCATTGAAAAAAGATGTCACTGGTACTAAAGTTAGACACTAGGTTTAGCACGCAGATTAACAATAACCTATCATATTTGGTATTTTCAATGCCCTATGAAGTGAAAGGTCCCACCCAAGACATTAATAAGAATTTCAGAGACATGCATTTATATAATGGAAAATAGAATGCATATATAAACCATGTGCACATTGTAAGTATATCATAAACTTGTTAAAATTACCATGAGAAACTAAGAGAGATGAATTTACCAACAATAAAAAAGCACACACAGATACAACGTTATTCCTGGAAAACTCCAATATAGGGAAAAACCAACTAACAAAATATTCTATTAGAGTCCCTTGGCCAAATCCTGTCAAGCTGGCCAAGTGACCCTTCACCGCTCACATCTCTATACAATGAAGTATTCAAAAGCCTTTTAAAGACTTCATTACATGCAATCCATGAGAAAAAAAACCATGGCAATCAAACCATCTGCCTAAAACCACCTTTTTTGACCAAGCAACTTTGAATCTTTCACCGAGTCAAGTTTTACCTAACAATGCCCCCTTAAAGCTTGACTTGGGTTTTCCCTTGACCAAATCCGGCCAAAATGTCCAAGTGAGCCAACACCACTCACCTCCAAGCCCTAATCTTCTCAAAGTTTATATTTAGGGTATCCAGTAATTCGATGTCCCCTATCACCTAGACATAACTCTAGACATTACTGATAATTTCCTAGGGGTACACATGCACTACCAAGTCTGAAAAACATACACATATTTACATGCAATTTTTTTTTTTTACTTCATTATAGTATTTTTTTATTATTGTTGCTATCTCGATACATGCTGCCATCCTCTTGACTTGGCACACTTGATGCTCTCCACACTCATGTACAACCACATTTTGTGAATCCATGATAAATCATCTTATTCAAGCATTCTGTCAAACACTTTGCATGCATCCTTGGCATAAATTATTTGGTCGTATGCTTCCATTGGTGCCACCTACTTAACCAATGATCATGGCATCATCCACTAACGAGGTTAGAACCTCCACTCTGCAACTTCTTAAAAAATATTATATCAACCACTACTACCACAAATTCACACAATTATTATCCTCATAGCTTTAGGAATCATAGAACCTTGATGCACTCATCATGTAGGTGTATCTCCTTTATGAAATTTCCTAGCATAACAACAATTGTCAATGACTATCCTCACGCCCAATAATCTTTTTTTGGCTCCTTACATTAAACCACTCTCCTTGGAGAGTCCAAGTGAACCTCGCTTTGATACCATGTTAAAATTACCTAAAGATATTAACTAAGAGAAATAAATTTACCAACAACCAAAACACACATAAACACAATGTTTATCTTGGAAAACCCCAATCCAAGGAAAAACTGGCTAACAAAATATTCTATTTGTGTCCCTGGGCCAAACTCAGACAAGTGAACCTTCACTGCTCACATCAATGGCACAAAGAATTATTCCCAAGCATTTTAAATGCTTTATTACATGCAATCCTCGAGCACCAAAACAAGAACCACCAAAACCATGTGCCCAAAACTAGTATCACAAAAGAATTAAGAAGGGAACCAAGTCATATTAATTTTGATTAATGTCCATACGATAAGTGTATATGTTACAATAACCTCAAGAAGGGCTCCAATATCTTATTCTCATCAACTTCATCACACACATACATGACAACCTCATAAGTCTAATTAAATTCTTATATATAATTTTCATAGATACGTTGTTTTAGGTTCCAAACAATTATAACTATCTACATTATGTGTGCACGACTCATTGTAGTTTGTTTTGGTGCACTAGTCTTTCTAGCACATTGAAAGGAACTCACATGTATACTCAAAATTTTGCAAATAGGATGCCAATAGGCCCCACCATTATGATTGTTTCACCCTAAAGACGATGAAACTAACTTTTGCAAAATAAGTTCCATAGATGGAAGATCATGCTTCAAATTTCTTGATTAATTCTTGAAAAGTCTACAACTTCATTGCATATAATCTCAATCTTCTACATATCTATTTAAAATTTTGCAGTTGTTTTGATGGCCATTGTCTCCTGTCATTGATATTTTATATTTGGCTCCTTCAACTATTTTAATTTACATCTATTATACATCATTTAAGTATGTGTACTTCTTTTTGCTTGATATTGGTAGTAGGCTAGCTTATCTATGAACTTTTGCTAATTGGATCACAATGTCAAAATTCTTGTACCATGGGTAGTCACTTTAGAATACTCTCCTTGTGCACACTAGTGGGAATGTTCTTAATTATTTGTTTCTTTTTTGGTAGGTAGCTTTCCACTACTTGATAAAATTATCTCTCTCCTACAATTTGGAAGCATCCAAAAGGGAAGAATAGTGTTGCCTTGATCATCCAACGAATCTCTTGCTTCACCTTGTCCTTGTATCCCATATTTAATTTAAACAATCTCTTCTTGGTAGGCTTTGCATGAGGTTTGTTAGGGAAATTATGTGTTATAATTCCAACATTAAATTATCAATCCATGGTCGTAAGACTTAGAGACACAAGCACAAGTAATGCAAGATCATAGCATCTAATCTAACTTAACATCATGAAATTTAAAATCGATTCCTATTACTATTCTTGAATTAAGTACAAAATACAAATCACTGTTCTAAGTAAATCTTAATTTTAATCAAAACTTAATTCCAATGCAAGTAAAATCTAATTGCAATCCAAACAATAAAATTTATTTAATCTAATTAATAGAAATATGATATCAAACTTATGATAATTTCGATCCAAGCGAATTGTATTTTAAAGAAAATGGACAATTCAAATGACACTGAATCAAATTATTGAATCTAATTCCCGGGATGAAAGCCAACAAGAATTCAACTAATTTCTTTATCTTTCCTGGCACTCAATTCTGCAAACACTTCAAAGGAAACTCAACATTCTCATGCTGACTACATTGACACATTCAAGTTTAAAAGGGCTCTAAAGATAGAAATTCATTCTAATTTGAAACCACCGCAATCAAACTCAGAAAATCTATTTTATGGAAAGCATTAACCTACAACTCTAAAGTCAACCACAATTAGACTCTATTGGATCTCAGAACTGAATTACATCCATCGATATGTCGTCATGTCATCACTGGTCATTTATATAAACATGATATCACATGACCTATTAAGTACAAAATGACTTTATTTAAGTATAGAATGACTCTGTATAAGTACAAAATGCATAATTATATAATTGACTCAAGCCTAGTCCTGAGACGCATGCAATAAATCGATTGGAATTTCAAGCCTACAAACGTTCAGAAGAAGCTAAGCAATATAATCCGTAAATCAATATTCCATACCAACGATATTAACACATCTAAAAAGGACCAGGACTTTAATTCTCAATTAAATCATGCTTTTATTATGCCAATGGCTCAAAGCAACGCTACAAATAAAATTAATAATTAACACAACTAATATTGTGTTCAACTATTTTTGAGCATTTTTATACAGACATGACACTACAAGATAATCGTGCTAAAAACCAAGAATAATCTTAATTGAATGAATTCTTGAATTTTTAATCTTAAATCTACAAGACAGAGTTTTAAGTACATAATGATGCTAGATTTCACACAACAATATCTCAGTGAAATTCACACTTCAAATGTAAATATTATGATCTAAATGGGCTAAAGGACTTGTTTCCATTTGTGGTGGGCCCTTGCCACTCCTAGAGCAAGCCTAGATTAACTCAAATCGCTTAAAACTTAAAAACAAAAAATCACTTACAAAACTTTAAGTACAGAATCAAAATTCTGTGTCACAGTTCAACAAAACATGAATTCTAAGAACACATGCATCAAAGTCTCCATTGTATTCATAACATAAGAAATATTACATCTGCTTGCTACTTTCCAGTACCATCTATTTCTCCTCTTGCGTTACCACACCATGATTGCATTGTTCATATGCTTGTTTCCCCCCTCGTATTGTAGAGGATTGGGTTTTATATAATGCACAATCAATATAACTAAACAAAGAAAATACAATCTCAAGGCTAAAGTAAGCCATATGAGATCTTCTAGAACAATCTTAAGAAGGGTCATGGTTAGCTCATTATGATCATGGAGAAACTGAAGGAACCGTTTCCATTTAAACCACAAAGTTGTTCAGGAAAATCGTTCAGAATTGAACCTGACTTGACCCGTTCAGATCAAACCTGACTCGACCAACGTGATTCTGTACATAACTTTGCACTGTAATATTCCCCTGACCATAAATTCTTCTCAATGATGAATTTTTCCAAATGGTTTCTGGGTTACCTGAATGAGGGTGCTCTAAGAAAAACTCGCGTGTCGTAATTTGAAGATTCTTTCACCATTTGATAACAAATTTGATATTTTCACCTAAAATATTTTATTCTATACTCAACCTGTAGTACCTAGTTTCACTGAATTGTGAAGAATTTTGGCAATGGAACCTTGTGAAAAATGAACTTAGCAAAACCATTATTAGTAAATCATGACTAAATCATCTCTAATCATAGAAAATATAAGAAAACTAATGATAATCAACAAGGAGGTGTAGGATATGTATTGGCGGCAAGTTATGGAATTACGATATGAAATGAGTTAAAAATGTCGGAAGTTAGGCTATGAAATAGTGGTACTATGTGATAGAAAATAGACATATTCAACTCTCAACATCCCCCCATGCTTGAGGATTTTCATGTAATCATGCAAACAAATCTCTTTCTCATTGACAAATTCTTAACATTGTTTCGTAGATGTCGGTTCTTGTGGAGCAACATTGCTTGAATATTTGGAGGTGCTAGTTCTTGTGGGGCAACACTACTTGAATATTTGGACATGATAGTTCTTGTGGGGCAACACCCTTCATATTAACATATCATACTGATTTCAGAGCAATACAAATTGAGGAAAAGAATGGGATGTATGAGGGAGAGATGATGGATGAAAATGAGGTGGTGATGGAGATGGTAAATGGCTGCATACATATTTTGTCATCGTAAGGCCAATGTCTATAGGTGGTTTCTTTTATCATTTCATGCTAGTAATGACTTCATCATGTGAATAGAATTCTTGGAGAAGACACTATAGAGACTGCATTTATTAATGCACCATAAGGATTTTGCTTTTAACATGGTATTGTAATAAGATTATAGGTGTAATTAATGGAAGGAAATAGAAGGATAATGGTTTATGAAAGATGAAATGCGTGGAATGAGAAGTGGTGAATTATTAAGATTCTTTAACCTTCTAACGAGTTAGAGAATCATAAGCCAAATTTACTTCAAGTTTTCCCTCTGTTGTTGATGTGCTCGATGCTGCAAGATGAAGTGGAGGATGGACTGGATGGAGCTGATGGGACTGATAATATGTTCTGCTGAAGAAGAGATGCAATGGGAGATGATTTGAATCTATTGAAGGAAGATGAAGGATGAATTTAAAGTCCCCTTGTTCCGCATGCCTGAGGAGTTGTATGTCCCCAAACAACTGAGAAAATGTGACTGCTGTTGCAAATGAAAATGGAAATGCTGATACAAAAATCCAAACTCCTGTAAATATATCTTGAGATTACCAAACCATATAGTCTTCAACCACTACACACCTGTGTGAAATCCTGCATATATGAATAAATGGTGTCAATGTTAAACATAAGAAAGAATCATTGTATTACCGACCATTGAGGATGTCGTTAACCAATGCGAGATATCCCACCTTTGATGTTAATGGGAATTAAGGCACTAGGTACATTCTACTACCCATGAATGGATTTGTCAAAGTCGAAAGGACTAAAAAATTCATCGACCAAGAAATATTGATGTATTTACTTAGTAGATGACAAGGATACCTGCCTTTAAGGCATACAGGCTCCTAGGTACCTTATCTAACCCTAACCTTGGTCCTAGATAATTTGTTGATGTTGATGGGACAAGGCTTGTTGGCAAGTGGACCTTAAGGGATCCCACATCAACAAACCCGAGTACAAACATAAGACTTGAAAGATACATGATTTGAAGAACTCATACAAATTTACAAACTCTATTGGGAACCTTTCCCACTAGTTACCTGGTTTTCAAGCAAAATCCTTGCCCAGTTTCGCAAGACAAGATGGTTTTCACAAAAGGAATTATTTTTCTCTTTACTATTTTCATTTATTTATGTACAATACTAACTTTCCTACTATACTGGAGAAAATATGTCCTCCTTCAAGTGAAAGAGAACTTCCAATGAAGCCATGTGAGGATTAGGTACAAGGATATATTCATGCTCAAATTTAGCATATAAAATTTAGAAGATACATGAGCATGAAAAATCAATAGCTTTGAAAGATGTGATACAAAGAGTATTTGAAGATGAGATTGGTACTTTGACTAGACTGTGATTTGGAACCAATGCTTGATGTAATCCTGGTGGTATTGGCCCATTTCTTCATTTGGACCACTCTGAAAGTCCTCCTCGGTCATTCCAGGCAAACTTGGATAATTGGTCTCTAGAATGCATACAAAGCTTGCTACTGGGCATGGTGAAAGTTCTTCAATCTCAGGTTCAACTGGATGCTCCCCATCAGATTTGGTACATGAGTTATCAATCTCCTTGGTAGACAGGCAAGAGGAATCAAGGGAGACTTCCAAATCCTTTTCTGGTTGTGGAGAGATAGATAATTTCTTGAATGCAGTCAGGATGAACTCTTCCTAGGAGGTAGATACCCCACTTACTGCTAGGATTTAAGAAAGTGCTTCGAGGGAAATTATTCAAGCTTCTCAATCATTCTTGAATTTCTCCTGCTGGTTGATGATCCCTGTCTCACAACATGGATTAGTACAAATGGGTTCTTACAACACCCCAAAAGTGTTTTATCTTTAAAGAGCTTGAAATTTTAAACGAAATGAATTAAAACTACTAATTTCAATAAAACTTACCAAACTTGAACTCCTCACTTACTTGGACAACCTGACTTTGGAGTGACCCCAAACCAAAGCAGATGCGTGGCTCTTCACTCACATCTTACTGTCATCTTCGCCCTCCAGTTTCCCTGTAGCTAAGATTGCACCAAAAACTTGTGAAAGAAACTATGCTCTAATCCCTTTTGCACCTCCCTGACAACGAGGCCAAAAATGTTGGGAAAATTTTATATGTTATAATTCCAACATTAAATTATCAATCCAGGGTCATAAGACTTAGAGGCACAAGTGCAGGTAACTCAGGATCAAAGCATCTAATCTAAATTAAGACCATGAAATCTAAAATCGATTCCTATTCCTATTCTTGAATTAAGTACATAATACAAATCACTATTCTAAGTAAATCTTAATTTTAATCAAAGCTTAATTCCAATGCAAGTAAAATCTAATTGCAATCCAAGCAATAAAATTTATTTAATCTAATTAATAGAAATTTGATATCAAACTTATACTAATTTCGATCCAAGCGAATTCTATTTTAAAGAAAATGGACAATTCAAACAAGACTAAATCAAATTATTGAATCTAATTCCTAGGATGGAAGCCAACAAGAATTGAACTAATTTCTTTATCTTTCCTAGCACTCAATTCTGCAAACACTTCAAAGGATACTCAACATTCTCATGCTAGATATACTGACACATTCAAGCTTAAAAGGATTCTAAAGATATAAATTCATTCTAATTTGAAACCACTGCAATCAAACTCAGAAAATCTATTTTATGGAAATCATTAACCTATAACTCTAAATTCAACCACACTTCGACTCTATTGAATCTCAGAACTGTACTACATCCATCAACATGTTGTCATGTCATCGCTAGTCATTTATATAAACTTGATATTACAAGACCTGTTAAGTACAAAATCATTACGTTTAAGTACAAAATGACTTTGTATAAGTACAAAATGCAGAATTATATAATTGATCCAAGCCTAGTCCCGGGATGCATGCAATAAATCGATAAGAATTTCAATCCTGCAAACATTAAGAAGAAGATAAGCAATATAATCCATAAATCGATATTCCATACCAATGATATCAACACATCCAAAAAGGATCAGGACTTCAATTCTAAATTAAATCGTGCTTTTATTATGCCAATGGCTCGAAGCAATGCCACAAGTTTAATTAATAATTAACACAAACAATATCATGTTCTGCTATTTCTGAGAATTCTTATACATACATGACACTACAAGATAATCGTGCTAAAAAACAAGAAGACTTCTAATTGAATGAATTTTGGAATTTTTGATCTTTAATATACAAGACAGAGTTTTAAGTATAGAATGATGCTAGATTTCACACAACAATCTCTCAATTAAATTCACACTTCAAATGTAAATCCTATGATATAATAGGCTAAAGGACTTGTTTGCAGTTGTGGTGGTCCCTTGCCACTCAAATCAAATCGCTTAAAACTTAAAAAAAAATCACTTATAGAACTTTAAGTACGAAATTAAAATTCTGCGTTACAGTTCAGCAAAACATGAATTCTAACAACAAATACATCAAAGTCTCTATTGTATTCATAACATAAGAAAGATTACATATGCTTGCTACTTCCCACTGTCATCTATTGCTCCTATTGCTCTACCACACCATGATTCCATTGTTCATATGCTTGCTTCCCCCCTTGTTTTGCAGAGCTTCAGGATTTATATAATGTAGCCAATGCACAACCAATATAACTAAACAAAGCAAATACAATCTCAAGGCTAAAGTAAGCCATATGAGATCTTCTATAACAATTTAAAGAAGGGTCATGGTTAGCTCGTTCTGATCATGGAGAAATTGAAGGAACCGTTTCCATTTAAAGACTGAAGGAACTGTTTCCATTTAAAGCATTAAGTTGTTTAGCAAAATCGTTCAGAACCGAACCAAACCGAACCCATTCAAACCAAACCCAAGTCATTCAATGCGATTCTGTACGTAACTTTGCACTAAAATATTCCCCTGACCATAACTTCTTCTCAAAGACGAATTTTGCCAAACATTTTTTGGGTTACCTGAAAGAGGGTTCTCTGAAAATAACCCACTGACCGAATTTCAAGATTCTTCATCATTTGATCACAAATTTAATATTTTCACCTACAAGATTTTATTCTGTACTCAACCTGTAGTAACTATTTTAACTGACTTGTGAAGAATTTTGGCAATGGAACCTTGTGAAAAATGAACTTAGCAAAAATGTTATTAGTAAATCATGACTAAATCATCTCTAATCATTGAAAATCTAAGAAAACTAATGATAATCAACCACGAGGCGTAGGATATGTATTGGCGGCAAGTTGTGGAATTACGATATGAAATGAGTTAAAAATGTCGGAAGTTAGGTTATGAAATTGTGGTACTATGTGATAGAAAAATAGACATATTCAAGGCTCAACAGGGTTTCAACTCAATATTCATCTCTCCAACAAGTCTTCATATTCTTTGAGTAGTCATAACACATGTAACTATTTCTTAATCCATTTTAGGTTTTTCCTTAGATCAAATGTTTATCTATGTTCTCTTGAGTGGTTCTCTAAATATGGTCGATTGTTTCTTTCTCCTTTTTCTCCAATTTATATTTCTCCCCATATTTCATTTATCAAGTTTCTCAAATCATCCTCTACATTTGTATCTTCTCCTCCCATTTTCATGTAAGCAAAATAGGTCTTTCTTCTTCACCATTTTTCTATGGTATATGCACACCACCACTTTCACTTATCATAGTAGTGCTTGTTTTTCATGTAATATAAAGTGTTTCATCCTTTTCAAGACCCTATTGATTAGAAAATTATTTTCTCTCAAACTTGAATGTTATGCAAAATTTTCTACTCGTAATATTTCAATTAATAGTTTGTTGTTGTGTTTACCCTTGTATATACCTACTCCTTGGTATTGCATCCAACATTTGAATGAATTAACATGTACAATATTCTTTTATATGTCTCTTCTCATTCCATCTCAACTGACATAAACTTACATGCTATCTTGGGTTCCCTGTACACTTACATGTGTTTAACAAATCTATACGATTCAATGATTGGAACCTTAGTGTAATTATCTTTACTAATTGTTCCCATTTTTCCATGTTTTCTGTGTGTTTTTCCCACCATTAGGCAAGGCTTCCTTTCAAAATAATTTCAAGTGTTTTCAATTTTTTTCTTTTGATACAAGTCCTCCATTTCATTGATGAACATGTTCACTCACTAATCCACCTCAATCAAAATATGGTGTTTGTGTGATTGTGTTGGTGGAGGGGGGTAGGGGGGATGGTAATAGTGTAGTGGAAGTCATACATCCATCTTATGAATCATACTTCATATAAACATCTGGACCTTAGGTCACAACCTCCCTCTATCCATTTAGCTACAAAATGTTACTATCTGGTTTAACATTCAATAAACATATGTATGCATCATTTAAATAAGGAAAAAATCATCAAACAACACAATAGATAAGGAACTACAATGGAAAATACAATAAGTAGACAACATGATGGAAACTAGAAATTGGAAGGGGGGACTCATCCCATTCATGTCCAACACAAGTATAATACATTATTACATAATATGCCTTATTTAACCAAACCATAATAATACAAAGGAATATACAAACCATGAAATAATAGTCTAAAACCTTCACTTGTCTCCTATCTATACAAAAAAAAACTTATGACCAACCTCAAATAGGCCAAGGCCTTTACATTTATATTGTTTCCCCTATAGGTAGGATGATTCATTCAAACTCCAAAAACCATTAGCCTACTCCCATTTTTTTCTTTATGAACTAGTTGATACCTTCTTAAGCTTTGGCTAGGTGGCTATAGTCTTCCACCACTTTATGCCTTAGTCACCTCAATTTATGCATGGTATGTTCGTTCTAGTCTTATGATCTCTACTACAATTTATTATTTCTAACTATCTTCATACTTGGTGCTGTATCTTTTATTTCTCTCTATACTAAGATTGTATGTTAGTGTTCAACTATAAACCATTGGTTTAATATTTTTTTTTATATATTTAAATATGTTTTAATGGATGAAATTTTTTTAGTCAGTGGAGCGATTTTCTGACAACACATGGGCCAAATGTTTATTTTAAGATTTATTTTTCATTCAAGAATGGGGACATGGAGGAAAAGGGCCTTCAATAAATGACTCAATGAGGAAACCTTCATCTTGTTTATCAATTCTAATTATTTCATGGTAGATATAACATAGAAATGGAGTTCACATAGATAATTGTTGTGGATTAATAGTGTTTTTTTCTAAGGGCAAACAACTTGAGAATAAATCTCTCATTTATGATTATAGCATATCTAAAGATTGAACTCTCATCCTCGAGTTACCCTTATGTGGAGGAGTGCTTGGTACTAGGATGGTTGTAGCTGCAAAGCCTTTTTTTATTCATGGACGCAGTAAAAATTAAGCCTTCTACTTCATCTACTATGAATCCTACTAATTCATATGTAGTGGAAAACTTTGAAGACATGTGAAGCTAAAGGTCACAAATTTTACGTCATTTTGGAGGCTTTTGCTGTAATTTGTGTCGTCAATTATTTTAACTCTCTTACTTTAGACTTGTACCAATGGGTTCATTTCACCTAGGAAAGGTAATGTGAGGTCTATCTTTATAGTAATAATTTGTTTATTCTTTTAGTTTACACACATTGAATATGATCATAAATTTCTATATGAAGCATAATTATTTTTCAAAAATTTAGTTATATATTTGACCACGATGAAAATAAAAAGTATCAGGGCCATTAAATTTTTTCATAAAGGTCATTAAAAAAAGTTATAGAGTTTGGTAAAATTACATCTTATATTATTCAACGTAACACGCATTAAAAGAAAATAATGTTCATCATCAATTTATGTTATGCATAAATTGTATAAATTTATTCGTTTCATATTTTTAAAATGATTTATGATAAGCAATAAAAATAATAAACTTAAATCCTATTTGTTAACAATATTTATATATTCCTTAAACTTATAACTTAATAGAATTATTAATTAAAATAATTACACAAAGAAATGGAAAGTTCATGATTTTTTTTGGAAAAAAATTGTGATTACATTTTGTGGATGCATATTGATGTATGCATTCAGATAAGATCAAACGATCATACAAAAATAATTTGACTATACATCACATCTATATAGAGAGGATGAACGAAACTTAGTATATTTCATATATTCTAAAGCACATAAATACATAAGTGTGTAATTTATATATACTATATGAGAGATTTACATTTATTTTCCCACAAAATACTATATGTTGCTGCACCCTGTTAATACTAAGGGAGTTTGATCCATCTCACTTGACAACCCACATAAAACTTTTAGATCATGGACAAAAAGACCAGCTTTAACTTTGATATTGTGCTGCTTGTGGCTTCCCTTCGATGAAGCACCTATGATAAAAATCATAATGTCCATGATCACCTAATAGCCTAGTGCCATCTGAACACCCTACTTTGATAAGAAATATACTAGTGAGTTGCATTCCCTATAAACATGACAAACATAGCAGTTTTCAAAAGAATCCCTAAGTTGTATAACTTCTTCCAGTAGTGGTAGCAAAATATGATAGCAATATCTTTGGGCCCCTAAAAGTTCATGGTTCATTGATTAAAATATCACTAATTTTTGTGTAAGTTTAGAAAGTTTCATTGACGAGTTCAAATTTACATCCTTCCATTAATACTTTCTATCTTTTCCCTCCCACAAGGGAAACCAGACTGGAAATTGGAAAATAATAGTGTTCATAGTCTAAAAACCAAGTGAATAAAACCATGTCCATACCGGGAAATTTTGACTAGGCCTACTGCACCATAGAAAGGAAAAATAACAAACAAAGAAAATAGAAAAGGGAAGCTTAGAAGGCTACAATTCTAAGGAATTATATATATATATATATATATAGACCAGAGATTGGGAAAACATCCCTAGCAATAATTAACAAAGCATCCAAAAAGCTAAAAAGTATAAGAATAAAATAAAAACTTGGTCCATTAAGACAAGGAGGTTGGGTGAACATCCCTAGAAGGGAAATAGAAGATAAAGACAAAAAAAGGAAAGTTTAGAAGGCTACAATTCTGAGGAAGACCTGATATATATGTATATATATATATGTATATATATTATATATATATATATTATATGTATATTATATATATATTAATATATATATTATATATATATATATATATATATAATATATATATATTTATTTATTTATTTTGGGAGAACATAACTAGTAATAATTTAATGGAGCATCCAAAAGCTAAAAAGTATAAGAATAAAATAAAAGCTATGCATTCAAACAAAGATGTGTCTAGATTGATGGGTTTCTCCTCAGCTTTGCAACACAATGACATAGGTGAACCCAAACATGAACTAATTTCCAATTTTGTTAGGTAAACTTCCACATATAGCATTAGATCCTTCAACTCATCCAATTTATGCAGTAGGTTTTCCCGAATTTGGTGCCCATCAAATAAAACTTTCCCAAGAAGCAACTTCACATACTAATAGAGATAAATAATGTGGAGGTAATGGTGAACCCTTGTGTTGTCAATATCTAAAATCCAAGTATCGATCCCATCCAAAACTTCTAAATATATAATTTCTTGACGTTCATGGTGAATATCATTTTCCACTTCATGTATTTCAAACTAAAGCTCAGGTGGGGTATTGACTCGGTAATGCATGGTAGAACATTCCACCCAAAATATGGGCCTGAGAGTTAACAACATTTTCATGGCCACCACCACCTTTGTGGTAGTGGTATTGCTACTGTTTCACTCTATTTTGAGAGAGAAAAACATAGGTGAGGCCGAGGAGGTTATAAATAGGGGAATACATAAGCCTTGGGTTAAGGAAGAAAGAAACACTTTCCTACCAGGAGAGGGAATGAGAAGAAGAGACCGAATTTAGACCTTGTCTATCAATTAGAGGCAATGTAGGGGAAAGGCAAATAGGGGGAGGAAGAGAATGCAATCATTCCTGAGGCAGAGAGCCCTATTCGAATATAATGGTGGGAGGGGGAAACAACATGAGTATGAAAAATTAAAATAGAAAGGAAACAAAAGCTTCACCACTAGATAAAACCACTGCAGCAAAAGCTCTGGAGGCACTGACACAGGGAAGAGTAATGACATATACAACGTGCTATGTTAGGTTTCTTGGATGTCAAGGCTCATTAAGATCTGAATTAAATGATAGCATGTAAGGAGGGGTGGCTTAAAACCCCATCAAATCATTCATCTCAAACATAATTATCATCCAATATCACCCTCATCAGGGTGATTAAAATCTAATTTAAAAAAAATAATAATCATAATTTTGTCAACTTCCATTTTATCAAATAATATATATGAGTCATAAAAAGAATTTCATAAATTCATTCTCAAATGATGGATTGCATTAAAATGAATTGAAACAATTACTAGCATAGATACATCTTCACTTTGGATCTACTAAGCACCAAGAGGAATCAAATATTTCAAGATGAGAACCTCTTTTTGAGTGAAAACTTGAGAAAATGTTTGCACCTCAAGAAATTTGATTCCTCTCATCAGTTGGTAGATACGAAGTTAAGATGAATCTATGCTGGTTATTAATAATACTCATGATCATACAAAAATAAGGTTGATAACAAATCTGTCTCTGATGAAATAATCCTCACAAGACATGTTTTTTGCATGTAAAAAGGTCATTGATATATATATATATTATATATATATATATATATATATATATATATATATATATATATATATATATATATATATATATATATATATATATATATATATGTATATAGATATATATATACATATATATATACATATGGTTGTCTCATGATTAATAAAAAACAAAGCAACAAAACAACAAAACAACAAAACACAACATATTCAGAAGTAAACTCTTGTATATGGTTCTTGTAAGATATATTTCCCTCATATTTGTGCCTCATGGTTTAGTTAGATCCAAGGGCCATTTTTTTTTCCTTTCTATGAGGCCTTCTTTAATCTGAGTGATCGAGAATGTTCCTTTATCCAAATCCAATACATTTTTTGAGAGTTAACCCACTTCTTCATTTTTGTGCATGTAGATGTGATCTAAGAGATATGTGATAAATTTGAGAGTTTTTTTATTTTTTTTCATGAGAGGAAGCAGAGTGAAATTCATGAGCACTGCTTTCTTTTGCATCCATTTTATAACCACTTGGAAATAGCCATATATATGGAGATATTTGATTGATATTACAAGAATGATGGTGATGAAGAGAGCAAAGAGTTCAACATGATTGTTTGTGGCAGGCCCAAAGTTTGTAGAGAAAGAAAGAGAACGAGATTGAAAAAGATATATGATACTCTCAACTCCTCACAAAGTGGGGGAGCCCTATGCAACACCGTCAAAGAAAGCTTAGGGGTAGTCATTTTGAATGGTAATAGCTTTAGGAGGAGAGAAAGAACTGATAACTAAGGATGAGGGGTACAAAGAGAGAAGAGTCAAAAAGTGTGAGGAGACTTTAGAGGCATTAGGGGGTTTATTATCAAAGACAATAACATTTCATTCAAGCTAAATTCCCCAACTGACAAATAGAGGAAGTCCTTGAAGGTTGTATGTAATATTTATAAAGGCCATGGTTTCAAGCAAAGAGAGATGTTCTTAGAAACCTAATCGAAGTCTTGGGGGCATGAGTGTTTTAATTCCATCCACTACTACATATATGAGTAAATTTCGATGACATAGTCCAACGGTATGGCCCATAATGTCACAAATTTCAAGAAAAATGTCATTTTTTAAGTTTTGGTGCCTGTGTTCATCACAATTATGACGACATATTTTTTGTGAGTCATAATTGTGATGTATTATTTCTAAGGCATCTCAATTGTGATGACATAAGCAATTCATCACAAGTGATATGGACTATGTTTGGTGTCGCAAGTGAGATAGATTTCACTATCAAGAACCACAACTACATGTTGTAGCAAAATAACAACTCCATTTTTAATTAGTTCCTAATAAATAATGGAGACCCTTTATCTTTTATACTTAATTTCCTTCAATAAAATGCTTTATTTTATTAATAAGAGGCATAATAGAATTAATAACCAGTGATTTTTAGAATTAAACCTTTTGAGAATTAAGGTTACTATATATGATCTCTATGATAAATTATTATTATTATAATATTCAATTCTGGGCAATGTTTTATCCGAGTGTTATATTTGAAATCTTCTGATAAAAATACTCCCGATAAGCCTTGCATAAGATTCATCAAAGCTCTTATTTTGAGATTCTTTTCATGATCATTATATAATCGGGAAATTTCATTTTAGAAGGTTGGTATATCGTAATGCTATTTTAAAGCACCCTCCGAAATTGCACCTCCAATAATTTTACGTGGCTTATCACATGGATTTTGGCTTGTGTATTTAGTGGATTTTTAATGAGTCTTTAAAACATAAAACTTTTCATTCAATTCACTTTGATATCATAAGATTCGTTAAAAAAAAGGGATTTATTAGTGCAAATCGTATTATTCATTAGCGTTGAGTTCTAGAAAATTGAGTTTTTCCACTCTTCTCATGTGCCTTCATTATAGCAAGCTCTGATTCCCAACCTCATGAAAAAATGACGAAAGGAGAAAAAACCAAGAAAAATGCTTCATCGCAGGAACAATATTTTGGTCCTTTTATTGAAGATATTGATGAAAAGATTCTTGGATCGGGACTATTCTCTGATATGGTTTGAACTAGAGATGCTGGGCACTCCTCTTGGGAAGAAATTTATAGGTATTTCGAAGATGAAAATCCCAGAATTACTCAGAGGATGGTAACTGTTAATGATAACATCTCGGTTTCTGCTAATGATAACATCTCGGTTTTGAAAACTATTTTCAGTGATGTCGATAATTCTTTTCTGCATAGAATATTAGCCAGCTTGTGACTTCTTCCTTATAATCATATGGTTCGATGGGTTGTGAAGAATTTGAGTATTTCCGACAAGAAAATTTATACCAGCAAGGGCACGCTCATTGGGTCCTTCATAAGCAAGGATTTAGAAAGCATGTACCACCTTCTTAATCCAGAATAAAAATACAATAAGGAATATATTGAGGCATTTTTAAAGGATCATGGACACTCGTAAGAACAAATTAGACCATGGAGAAAAGATTCAAATAAACATAAACATGAAGGAAGTGGTAAGTATGTCGTAGAATCTCTTGTTGGTCTTTATTCCCAAATTGCTGCTATGATGTGTAGGCTGCATATGCAACCTAATGTGGCAAAATTTATCGATGACTGGGTAACTCTTCTTTTTTAACACAATCGGTTACCTTTTATATATTGCAAAAAAGAAAAAAAGGGAAAGGAAGCAATTTCCTTGTACAATCAGAGGAGGGCAGGTTCAAAAGTAGTGTGCAAATGGGAGCGTAGTCCTCACAGCTACTTTTGCTGCCTTGAAACCATAAACTTCAAAACTAAAGTGATGGTGATGAGGAACTGATCTGTGGTGAAACTTTCCAAAAATTTACTTGAACTCCTTGAGCCTTGCGTGAAGACCAAACCCACACTTATCTTTGGAAAAGGCAGATATAACCAAAAACCAATATCCTCGAAAAGTCAGAGTAAGCACAAAGCACAGGGATTTCCACTTTTCTGAAGCCTTGGTGCGATTTTCAATGCTTACCTTTATTAGGCTCAATATCCAACATGGAAAATCCTCCTTTAGATCTGACCAGTCAAACAACTTTCACGTCACATTGTCACTGTTGATCCACTTGCGATAGATCCTATGGTTGGCAGGTATTTCGGGTGGGCAAATCGCGTGGAGAATACCCACCCGATAAAGTGGTATTCTCACCCCACCCTCTTGCCACGTGTCCATCAATGAGTGGAATCGGGGGGTTCCCTCCTGAAACCGCTTACCGCTTAAGCTCTGCCCAAAATACCATTTCTGCTTTAAATCCCACCTTTTCTCTTTGACTAACTCTAGCGCAAGATAGCACCCGATGGCCGTAGATATGCCACCATCGACTGCGATGGAATTTCCTCGACCATTGATCTCCGAGATCCAATGGTACCTGTGCGATGAATCTTCCTCTATCTCCTCCCTCTTACTTTGCGGCATTTATTCATTGAATTATGGTTTCTGGTCCTAAATTAATGGTCTCCGTTGGGGAGAGACCTACTGCTATTGATTGCCAAACTGTCTCGGGTCGCCTAGGAGCCTACGCAGGTGTATGTGGCTCATGGTATACTTTCTCGATCCTGATACTAGGTGAGGGGATCAAGGGATACTTTCTTCATAAACTTCATTATTCTCTTTGACAATCCCAATTGGTCTGTCAATTTCTTTGTTGGCATGGCTATTAGCATCCTTATTTTGGTTTCTCAGGACGTGCTTTAGGGTTATATTTCCCAGACTTTCAAAACTTGTTCTGATCCTTTGATAGATTTTGTTTATGGCTATGCTTTTGAAGTCCATTTTGGCATCCAAAGTGGCTATTATGATAGCTGAGTCCCCTATTATTATAGGGTTCTTGAATGCATTTTTGTTTAATAGCCTTATGCCTAGGAGAACGCTGTATGCTTTAGTCCTGTTGTTCGTCATTTCTCCCAGGCTCCATTCATAGGTTATTATTTTGTTTCCATTTGGATCTAGTATAATTCTGCCTGCCCCAACTTTACCTGGGTTATTTTTTGCAGCTCCGTAAAAAAAAAATGTGTCTCTTCTGTTATTTTATCCATTCTGCAAATTCTTTATCCTCCAATGTTAATTTCCATCTCTTGTTTGTGTGAACTTCTTTATGTTTTTCCATAGCTTCTGCTTTTACTTTGTTTTCTAACATTGCTTTGCTGTACCATTCTTTCTCTTCTTGCTATAAATTGTTCTGGTCCATTTTTGAGATTCCATTTGTACTTATTATCTCTGCAACTTGGCTCCATGATTTTGCTAGGATCTTGCCTAGATTTGGCTTTTGTTCTTTGAAAATGCATTTGTTTCAGGCTAACCAAATTTTCCAACATAGGATTGAAGGGAGACATTTCCATATCCTATTTATTGTTGCCTTTTTGTTCTTTGTATATGGGTAGCTTTTATTCCAGTTTTTATGAAGAGTTGTCAACTAAATTGTTGGATTTATGTTTATTTCCAAAGGGCTTGTTGCCTGATTCCAACACTCTCTCGTCACCATACAGTTTATGAAGAGGTGTTGGATTGTTTCTTCCTCCTTTTGACACATGACACATTTTGAGAGCCCTTGTATTCCTTTTTTTTTTTAAATTTCAGAGGTAAGAATTTTTCCTTTGAGAAGGGTCTAGGTGAAGAATTTAATTTTGGGCAGACTCTCTGATTTCCTAGCTACCTTCCACAGACTCCAATCATTTTGATTGTGAATTTTTTGGAGGAGGTTGTACCCCAATTTCACTGTGTAATCCCCTCCATTTGGGTCCCAAACAAAGTCAACTTTCTCTTCTTTGTTGATGGGCGATGCCCCTGCCATATGATCTTTTAAGGTTTCCCACTTGCTTTTTAGTCTTGGTGGAGTAGCCAGCCTTTTCCATCTTACCCATTTATTCTGATCCCAATCCAAAAAAGAATAAAGAGTGTTAAAACTTTGCTCTACCATCCATCTCTGGAGTCCTCTTAGATTTTGTCACTGATTTAGGGGGTTTTTCCCCATTATTCTATCCTCCCTGATGGAATTTTTTTTTCCATTTCCTGGTTTTTTGGATATTTGGTCTCTAATAAGTGGAATTATCCTTTTAACCAAAATCTAGATTTTGGTGCATGGCCTATCTGGAATAGTTTCAGTGAGCAGTTTTGTTGTATACAGTTTAATTATTTCATTATTAGAACTTTTTCTCACCAGTGACCATTCTCATTTGTCATTCTACAGATAATTTTTGTTCCTAGCGCAATGTTCATTAGTCCTGGTAGGCGTATGACTATACCTCCTTTTTCATAGAGATGCGTAACTTGCTCCCATCTAACAAGGCTGAACTTTTTATTATCTTTCTTTCCTCCTTGCCAGAGGAAGCTTCTTATTATCAGTTTCATTTGCTTGTGGGCACTTGCCAGAGCCATAATGATTGCATACTGATATATAGGCAAGGGCGAGAGAAGTGCTTTAATCAATGTCACTCTTCCTGCGAGGTTGAGTCACATCACTCCCTAGTTCTGAATTTTTTCCCTCATTTCTCCACTTGCTTGTTTCATACTTCTGATTTTACCACTTCATTTGCTAAGGGCAACCTAAGAAAGGTGAAGTGGCTCCAATTAATTTGTAAAGGTATTTCCATTATTTGTGAGATATGTTGCATTATTTTTGTTGAGGTATTCCAACAATAAATTCTGCATTTGGAGTTGTTTAAAATTCCTCCTGAAGCTAGGAGAAATTCATCCAAGACTTTTTTGAATCTTCTTGCTATAATGTAGGATGCCCCACCTATAAGAAGGGTATCATCTACAAAGAGAGAGTGGTTTATATCTTTGACTCCTCTCGAAATTTGGATCCTTGTTATTTTTTTCTCTTTTCTCCGATTTTCCAGCATAACACTCAACGATTCAGCCATGATGATGTACAAGAATGGAGAAAGTGGACAACCTTGCCTCAACCCTCGTGTACTTTGGAAAAATTTATTGGGCCATCCATTGATTAAAGGAGTGATCCATGGATTTGATATACATTCCTAGATAATCTCTATGAAGTTTTTTGAAAAGCCAAACTTTTTAAGAGCTGTTGCAAGAAAGTTGTGGTTTACTCTATCAAAAGCATTAGCCATATCTAACTTAACAATCATTCCTCTCTCCTTTTTTTGAATACTGTTGTGAATAGCCTCTTGAACAATTATCACATGGTCAGCGATTTGCCTCTTGGGGACAAATCCTCCTTGGTTTTCTGAAATTATTTTCGGAAGTAACTTTTTCATTCTGTTTGCTAAAATTTTGGTGAGAATATTATAAGACAAGTTGCAAAGGGAGATTGGCCAATATCTGTGAAAAGTTGTAGGATTGGGTTCTTTGGGGATGAGGGCTAGGAAGGAGGATTTTGTATTTCCTCCAATCTTTTTTTTCAGAAAGCATTTTTGAGCATTCTCGTTAGATCTTTTTTGATAATTTCCCAATTTTGTCTATAAAAGGCCATTGTAAACCCATCTGGACCTGGTGCCTTTTCACGGTGGAGATTCCACATAGCTTCTCTGACTTCTTCCTCAGTAATTTCTTTGTCTAATTCCCTATTTTGCTGGTCCCTTATTTTTTTTTATATGCTGCAAAATTTCTTCATTAGCTGCCTACTGGTCACTTGTTGAGAGGAGTTCTTTAAAGTGTTTATGGGCTACATTTTTTATTGCTTCAAGTCCTTTTATTTCTTGACCATTTACTTTAATATGTTCAATTTGGTTTTTTGACCTCCTTATTTTCATTGTATTATGAAAGAAGGCTGAATTTTTGTCACCTGATTTTAGCCAGAGGCATCTTGATTTCAGTATGCTTTCCTCTTCTTCTTGCCTATTTTTCTTATATATTTCCAAACATATTTCCTTTTATTGTATATGGTCTTGCTTACTTTCTTCCTTATTATCTTTTTCCTTGCAAATATTATCCATTTTTTTTGCAATTCTATTTTCCTAGCTTTGTCTTGGAGGTCATTTTCTCTTGCCCAATTTTTTAAGTGCATCCTTAGGTTCTTTAGCTTAGTTTCCCAAACATACTGGGGAGATCCTGTGACACTTTTGTTTTTCATCTGTCCTTTATTTGTTTGCAAAAATCTCCCTTGCTATCCCAAATTGAATTATATCTGAAGGGAAGGGGTCCTTGATTTTCCAGTTTTCCCAAGGTTAGCACCACCGGCGTGTGATCTGAAGCTGAATTGTGAACAAATTTACTTTTTACAAGACTATAAGCCGCTGCTATGCTTTCATGAATGAGGATTTTGTCCAACCTTTCTTTTATGTTGTTTTTCCATATTCTTTTGTTGTTCCAAGTGTATTTTCCATTGTTTGGTAGAATGTATATTAATTTGTGCTCTTCTATTATTACTTCAAGAGTTTCTCTTGACGGATCGATTTGGAAGATTCTGCCAACTTTTTCTTCTATATTCCTTATCAGATTCAAGTCTCCTCCCAGGATTAATTTCCCACTTTGTCTCTATGCAATTTCTTCTTTAACTGATTTCCAACAATGTTCTTTCTCTCTATAATGATTTGGGGAGTATACATTTATAATGCTATACTGTTCTTTTGTATTGAGATTTCTCAACTCTGTTTGAATCCAGTGTCAGCTGATTTTTTGGGTCATTAATTCCCATTTTCCTTTATCCCAAATGGTGCTGATTCATCCTGATGCTCCTGTGGCTTCTAACGCTACTTCTTCATAATTTTTTAGATTTTGAATCATTTTTTGATTTTCTTGCTTGTTTAGTTCGGTCTCTTGGATCATATATATGTCTAGTTGTTCCTTGACTGAAATGTCTCGAGTTGCATTGACTTCAAAAGGAGGTACCAAGGCCGCGACAATTCCAAGAGACCACTATCATTATTTACTATTGTGTTGGTGTGATCCTTCCTTTCCTCTTTGCCGAGTTTTTTCATGACTTCCTATTTGTTTCCCAAGGAATGAGTCCATTGACTATTGCGTTCCTAGGGCCATTTCTTTAGCTACTGCCTCATCTCTGATTTCTTTATTGGATTTCCTTCCAACTTTTTTTTGTTGGTCCCAGGCTTTGGGGATTTCTTTGGCTTTGTTTGTAGTTAGAATGCGGTGCACTGAGGGAGGAGGTGGAGAGGATATGGGGTTGGGGGAGGATATGAGAGCTAAAGAGATAAGTTTTCAAGGTGGGGATCTAGGGGAGGGTAGATCAAAGGAGTCTTCTAATGGCTCAAAAGGATTCGGAGTTGTATGATCAAGAGGAGTAACCTTCACTGGAGGTTGAGAGGTTGTTTCGTTTGCTTCTTGGGACTAATGGATATTTCATACTATCTGCTTATTGGTAGGTTTTTTCCTTTTCACTTGTTCCCATGTAGGTTCTTGCTCTTCTACATTTTCATGCTCTATTTTTTTAAGACACCTATTTTCAAAATGACCATACTCGTGACACACCTTGCATTTAAATGGTATTTGATTGTAGTCCAGCTACTGAATGTGAGTCCATTGGTCGACCTTGATCTTTATTGCCTCTGGGAGGCCTTTCCTGAGATCTACTTCCACACAAATTCTTGCGCATGCATGCATGTTGTCTTTTGGCTCACATATGTCAATATATTTTCCCACCACATTTCCTATAGCCTTTACAAATTCGTCTCCCCAGTAGTGAAGAGGAAGATGTGGGAGCCTGACCCACACATGCACTACATTTGGGGTATCCATCTCCGGATCAAAGTCTGGCGTCCACTTGTTCAGGTATAAACCTCTAGAGTCCATGAAGTAAGGTCCATTTCTAAATATCAGGTCTCTATCCTCCTTTGTTTCAAAGAGAAAGGTGTAGTAACCACTTCCACAAAATTGCATTGCTATCTTCCCCTGTGTGGTTGCATTCAAGTTTCTTTCCACCCATTTTTGCACTGATTTGGGTGAAGGCCATAGCCCAGTGAACTGTCCAACAAGTCTACGTTCTGCCAGAGAGATGGCTACTCTTCTTGTAAGTATTGGAGGGAGAGAGATCTCTGGAATACTTTAAAGTTTTTTTACAAATTTATTGACTGATGGCCTGTTCCTTGGAGCTCCATTCTCTGCAATCAGTGATGCAAAGGCTTTTTCATTTTCTTCATTCCTTAGCTACAATGAAGGGTGAGGATCTCCCTCCTCAGAAGGCTACATAGTCTGGTTGGCCTCAGCAGCAGGAGGCTACCGAGAGAGGGATATGCAGGGGTAGCGGTGGCTAGGTTAGTGCAGGCTCGGGCTGGGCTGTTGCATGGTCTCAAGAAAAACAAGTAAAAATACTAGGTACCTCTTATAGATGGAGCCTCAAAGGGATTTATATTTGATTTGGCTACTATGCTTTCTAATAATTTAGTTGCTCACATTTTAGCCTTCATGAATTGATGCAGTATCTCTGAAAACAAAATCCCTCCTTTTTATACGTCTTCCTACATTATGGGTGCTCTATGTTTTTCAATGGATTTTTCTTCTATGGGATGGAAATGGACTCTCCAATATCCAATGCCCATCCATGCTTATCATGACATATTATGGGAGTTAAAGTATCAACAACATTTCTATCAAATCTGCCACAGGGTTATGTGCCAATTTATCAAGTTTTTTTTGGTACAAAAGCACCTCAAATGTCCCTAGAGGCTGAAGATGATATTCGACAAATTGGAAATTTATTTAGTGAGGAATATTTTACACATATCAGAGTTTATGGACGTTTATAAAATCCTCATGTTTTTCCATTATACATTCCATATAAACTTTTGAGTAGAGAAATAACCTATCAAATTGTTGGATATGATATTTCTAAAGTTTTGAAAGACTCAAATAAAAGGATGTGGCCTACCCTTCCAACTAAATTAGGTATATTTTATTTGGCCAATTATAAACATGCAAAGAAGGAAATTTAGGCTATTCAAGTCCTTAGTCTTCCTATTGTACTTACTAGATAATATGACCCCAATTCTGTGATTAAGAATTTCACAGCTTCACAAAATATTAGATAATTCATTCATGAGCTTGATAGATTGTATGATCTACTTGAGCAATATTCTTCTTATTTTCTGATGTTAAAAAGAGTAGAGGAGAAATTTACCCCCAAGAAAAGAACCAATTTTCACAATACAAAGCCTCAAGGGTAGCTAGTCTTTCTATGGATTTATTGCAGGTACCTCAGGTGAAAGTTGTAAGTGATGATGTTCAATTTACTGGTTCTTCACTGTTAGTTGATCCTCCCCAACCTAAAGGACTAGTGGCTTCTTCTTCTTCTCAAGCAGAATGGTTTGTGACTGATCCTAAATTGGATGATATTTGGAAAGAGTTTAGTGAAACTCTAAATTCTAAGAACAATGAGCCTAAAACTACTAAAATTTCATAGCAAATGAATGTTCAAGGCACTCCAAAGAATCCTGAACAAAGTTCCAAAGAAAAGAAGATTACTAGAAAATCCCTTTGTGAAAATGATGTTGAGGTTATCCTTGCATTTCCTTCCTCTGAAATTGTTTTAAATATTGAGGATATTCCTCCATTAGATATTTTCTATAGTCCTTAGCACAAGGCTATAATGAAAAGAGGAAGAAAGAAGAGAAAACTCAATCAATCCCAAGCATTGGTATCTCGTAATGTATCCCCATTTGAAGTTTTATGGAAAGGCTCTACATCAAAGCCAACAGAGGAATTGGATAGACTCACTCAGTTCATTTGTGCCTATGCGTCAACCACAATAGATAAAGTTGTAAAAGTGAAACAATTGCTAAAGGAGAAAGAGGAGAAAATTGCCCTATTGGAGCAAACCCTTGAAGCTGAAAAGTAGAATATTACTGAACACTAGAAGTAGCAGATAACAAAACTCCATTTTTTTTTTTGACTCCCTTAAGGTCTAGTATGATACAAATGTATAGGCCAGAGATGAATGAGTTCAAGAAATGAAAAAAAGAATTGAAAAATTGCATATCAATCCTGAATTAACAGAGTTCAAGAGGGAGGCCAAAGAGTTAAATTCCCTTCTTGCACAAAAACAAACAATATTTTTCCATAAATTGACAATAATTCAAGACCAATGCAATACTGTTGATTCTTTGGTTGATTATTTATCAGCCATAAACAACTATTTTGAAGAGATGGATGAAAAGCTTGTAGGTTTCCTAACTGGGCAAGAAAGTGAAGAAGGTAGATCTGATAATCTACCTAAAATTGAAGAGGCTCAGAAAATTATTGTGTTTAGAGAATGGAAATCCGTATGAAGTAGGTTGAAGCAGCTATATATAAGGCCCGAGATCTTTCTAGCAATATCATTGAATCACTCAATGACAATTTACTGCAACCCAATATTATTTCGAGATGTCCTAAAGGTGCCTTACCTGACATTAGGCTGTTGACAAAGACATGGAAGGAACGTTCCACGAAAATCACTGAAATAATTGATCATTTGACCAAAGTTACTCTTGAACATCACTGAAAGTTCTTAGTAAAGACTCACAGTCAATGGGTGCTACTTCGACGCCTTTCAAATGTCACCATACATACGCTGCGAACTTTGAGGAATTCCATATTTATAGGTCAAGTGCGGATTAGGCCGAAGTATCCACCTGAACTCAACAATTTGATCGATATCTTCAATCTACAACATCAAATAGTTATCCAGTCTTCCTCCTAAGCATAGAAAGCTGTTGTAAATATTTCCAAGTTTACCCCTTATTGTTACTTTTGTTCAAGTGTTGTTGAAGAGTTTTTAGATATTTCTATCTTTATCTTTTATTGAAAAACTATAAATTCCCTTTCTAAGATAGAGATAGGGTTCTGAATTTTTGTAAGAAGAGACTTAAGTTGCACTATTGTAATTAAGTTTTCCTTAATATTAAGTTGAACCACTTTCTTTTCCATGATGAGAAGATCTATGGTATATCGGGTACTACTATCCTATTTCTGTATATTTGATTTGAATGGAATGATTTAATGTTATTTTTCACATGTATGTTTTAGGAAATATTTCATTATCACTATTGATGTGTTTTGATTGAAATTTGAATTACATTTGTGAACAACGAGATCTTAGTATATGTGAAATTTTAATAAATTAATTTTATTAACTATTTATTAAAATTAATATTCTATAATTGAGTTAATATTATAATTGCATGATTATCTATATTGTTATGTTAATTATGACATCTTTATAACACATATGCCATCATTTTACCCAGGATTAATAGTAATATATATTAGTTTCTATTTTAGTTCCTAGTTATATTAGAATACATATTGATATCTGCCACAACTCATATAGTTTTATTTGAAGGGAAAATGATCCCAAAATTCCAGTTAGAGCCTTCATTCCCAAAGGAAAAGGGTTTGATTTAAAGTCCCACCGTGGTGGTTTCCCCAATGTTGATGCAGTCATTTAGGATGACCAACATTTTTGGCATTAGAAGGAGGGCCAATCAACTATGAATGGAAAACAAGTCTCATTGCAAATATAAAAGTGATTTTAATAGTCACTCACCCTCAAAGTATCCTCCAATTTCCAGATTACATTCTAAATCTCCCGATTCTAGATCTAAAGTGTTGAAAAATGTGCAACAAGAAATGTTAAATTTAGAATGTGCTAAAAATAGGACTCCTAAAAATAGCATGTCCAAAAATAGCAGTTTGGCTAGTGAGGTCATTGCCCACCTTGGGTGAGAGGTGAAACTGCTAAAAATAGAAAGTTCTAAAAATAGCATTTTTGGGTCCCTTCCTATTTATAGCAGTCCCTATTCTATCAATAGGAAGTAAAAACGAATTTGGTCTTAATAGTAGTGTAAAATATTAATTATTTAATCTCTGTGAGTTAATTAGTTAAGGAAAAACAAACTTGAAGTCTATGTGAGGACATGCAACAGTTTATCTATTAATTGGTGAATTTATCCATCAATTAAAGAGATAAGGATGAGTTGTAATTAGTTGGCTCAGTTAACTAAGTCAAGTCCAGTTAGATTAATTTAGCAAGTTGTTAAATTAAAGAGATTCAGTTTGTTAATGCTTGCATGCATGTCACAACTGGTATTTTCAGATAACTGAATATTATAGCTTAAATAACTCATGCATCTCAGTTCAGACAAAGACCCAGTTGAGATCAAAGAAGGGATAGTTTACTATCAATTGGATGGATATTTTTCCTATAGAGGAAGCTCATCCATGATGAGGATTTATCTCCTTCAGGTTTGTGCAGTTATTTCAGAGGTCATTGTTGTGTGTGAGGTGAGAATCACATAGATTGTAGCTGGAGGACCAAGGAAAACCATGCATAGAAATAGGAGGCTTGGAGGGCATATGAGAAGGTTTGTGAGAAGCCTTTGTCTGTCTATGAGTAGTAGATGGATTTTACTAAGAGTTGGATAGCTTCCAAGCTAAGACGTGTGTAATCCGGACTATATTTCCACTTGTATGATAATACAGAGATGGGGTTTTAGGCATGTGCTCTCCCCGGGTAAATTTTTCCGTGTTATGTGTGATTGATTCCTTCTTATTAGTTATATGTGTTGTTATTGATGTTGTTCATGGTTGATTAAGCTTCCGCTAAATTTTTTGTAGAATTAGATCAAGTGTTTTGCTTTAGTACATTGCATTACCAGGTGATCTTTAGGTGGGAAATTTCTACATGGTATCGGAGCTAGCTGATTTGTAGAAAACGTTCTACATGTATCAGAGCTCGCTGATTTGTAGAAAAATTCTACAAAATTCTACATAAAGTTGCCCAATATTCATATCCTAGCCTGACTATCAAAGAAGTTGGTGAATCTTCCACTCCTCTTCCAGATCAACTTGCTGAAGCTCATGAATTGAAAACTTTAATTCATAAATTGGAAGGGATCTCCATTTTAGGAGAAAACACAACTCAAATATAACTTTAAGATGATAGTGTCACTTCATCATTAAGGTATTATGTAATTCTTACTAGAGCAAAGAGTGAGAAGCTCAAAATTCAACCTTTTGAATTTCCTTTACCAACTCGTAAGAAAAAGAAACATAATTCTAGTATTGAGTCTTCAGCTAGTGAGATCATTTCACCTTCTCCACCTCATACTCCCTCTATTCAACCCACTTTTGCTTCTTCCTACCACTCTTTATCATCCTCTTCGACCCATATTCCTTTTCCAAAATCAACGAGTGCTATTGTTAGTAGTAGTACTGCAGGGTAAACTTCTTCAACTGTAAGTACTTCCACAACCCCTTCATTAAGCACAACTACTTCTGGACTTAACACTAATCCAAGAATGGCCAACCAACAGGTTAGACCATGGCATAACCCAGAAGTCGTTGCAATGACACCTCCCCTGCACCCTCTTCCTAAACATCCAGAGATATGGTTGCTAAAGTATAATCATAACGATGGTTTACCTGTAGAAGAACATCTTCATAATTTCATGCTGGCTATCAATCTCAAGGGAGTATCCAAAGATGATGTGGTTTGTAGACTATTTCCTTACACATTTGAAGGAGCAATAGGGTCTTGGTACTTCTCCCTGCTAGTTGGACCTATTGCAGATTGGGACACATTTGAGGAGTAATTTCTTAAGGAATTTGGGGATGAAAGAACTAATGCTACCTTGATTAATGATTTATCAAATATTAAAGCTACTCCAAATGAGAAAATCAAAGATTTAATTCAAGGTTTAACAAATTATTGAATAAAATCCCAACTACTTCTAGACCATGTGTTGATGTTTAGATTGAATGGTACATCAATGCCTTACCTTCAAATATTGTGATGTTTGTTAGCAGAGCTCAAAATCGTACTTGCTGATAATATGAAAGTTTTGACTGTCGAAAAAAGGGTACTTTCCCTTTAAAATAAATTTGTCGTATAAGAAAGAAAACAAGCAAAAAATGTAACTTTCAAAGAAGAATCTAAGAAGAAAGGTTCCAAATATTCTTTTGGTGTGGAATGTCTACATAAGGTCCTTAAAACTATGTCTAACGAGATGGCAGAGCTTAAGAAGAAGGTTGCCGAATCTTCAAGGAGATATTATAGACCATTTAAGAAGAATCAACCTCCTCAACCACCTACTCAAATTTCAAATGCAGATTCTGATGATGAAGATGAGGAAGATGAAGAAACTGCATCCACTGAAGAAACAAAAGAAGAATAAATAGAAAAATCTCATGGATCATGGGATTATATTCTTACTGCTTCAGAGAATGAAATTGAAGAAGAATCTCTTCCAATTAGTACCCAAAGTAAAGGGCATGCAGATACTACACCAAAAAGAAAAACTCAGAATAACTCTAATAACTCTGTCAAGGAGAAAGGTATATCTAAGAAAATTTCTAATCATTCCATTGATCCTACTCCGAGTACTTCTAAATCACCTTCCCCTTCTTCTTCTACATTAAAAACTTTAACAATTTCTAATAGCATTGAATATAACATAGTAGAGGACATGAAAAAGACCAAAGAAAATATTTTTATGTATGAGGTTAGTAAATTGAAAAAACAACATAATTTATTACTAAATGAGTTAAATGCTATACCTTCATCCCCATTCCCCTCAACTACTATTCCTTCTAAAGTCTCAAAAGGAAAAAATAAACCACCTCATGTCCTCTGAAATAAATTTAATTATTCTGAAGCAATCTTAATTGGAGACAGATCTAGTTCTCACACCCCTCCTTTTCTTTTGACTTTTGAATGTTTTAACAAAAATATTCATAATTGTCTAGTAGATTCAGGTGCTTCTTCTAATATCATGCCTTATTTAGTGTGCCTTAAATTGAATGTAACACCTCAAAAATATGTTGTGCAAAATTTTCAGTTAGATAGAACAAAAGTCAAAGTTTTAGGAGAAATAAATGGTGTATTAATTAGACTATATTTTAATTCAAAATTATTTCAAATCATTGATATCTTGGTAGATGATATCCTTGAATTTTACGGTCTCATATTAAGCAGGGATTGGTCCAAAAAGTTATATGGTTATTTTACAATAGATTGGTCACACCTTTGGCTCCCTTACAACGCTAAACCAAATCAAATAAAAGTTGAAAGGGAGAGACATATGAAGTATTCTGTGACAGATGTAGATGAGGAGAATGAACCTGTAGCTTTTAAAGAAAAACGTGGGAAATTATTTTTCAGAATCATTCTTCGGTAGTTTTCCTTCCCAATGTTTTCCTTTTCCTGTTGATTATGTTTCTTCACAAATAGAAAATTTCTCACAAACAAATTCATCAAGGTGTATTAATATTGTAGAAAATCTTGTAAATAAGCTTGCTGATTTATTTTGGACACTTTATTTTTATGGATCGAAGTCTAGTGGTGGTGCAAGAGATGATTGTATTATAATTAATCCAAATGGAGAGAAAACCATGCTCACCTGCAGGTTAGAGTTTGAATGCACTAATAATGAAGCTAAATATGAAGCGTTGGTTCAAGGTTTGTGGAAAGATATTAGCCTTGGACTTGGCAAGAGTTTCTTGTATCCAGGAGGGAGCCGTAGCGGTGAAGCAGGATGGTCATCCAAAACTCTTTTAGCTTCGTCTAGGAAGGGACAACGGTGGATGGCGTGATCGCCTTCACACAGTTTACAAGGAAATTTGCGATTCCTTTTCTGTCCAGATACTTCGCTTTCACTAGTTGATGGTGTACTTTCAACATGATCATCAGATGTTGACGACACCGGGTTGTGCAAACGAGGAGACCAGTCCCTTAAGATCCCAGGGATGCAAGGACAATCTCGATGATAGTGGTCAACTTTGCAAATAACACATGGAGATTTAGGTTTAGATGGTGCGGTGTGAGGATTTTCGCTAGATGATGCATGGTTTCCCCCTTTCGCTTTTGGCTCCTTCTTCTTCTTTTCCTTTTTCTCTTTCCGCTTCTTCTTCTTCTCAGTTACTTGATTTTTAGCTTTACCAGCTTCATCAAGCAAAGAGGAAGGAGGAGAGGGAGAAACAGACGAAATAGAAGGTTTGGGGGTAACTCTAGTATCATCTAGTTGCTGACTTGATTGTTCAAGAATTACGGTATTTTGAACGACAGAGGTGGAGAAGATCCATACGGGCAAGCCAATCATCAACCCTGGAAGTGACAATGTGGCCATATGGGGTGCACCAACATCTCCCCAAGAGGAGACAGGACTAGGATTTCCTCCAAGGGGAAATCCTTCATTGGTAGACTCCATTTTTCTCAACCTAAAGACCAACAAGGGAACTTGTGATGTTATTCCGATTAAAATAAATTTTAGACGCTTTGACACAACTTGTTTTTTCAATTTTTAAGAGTCTAGAAAAAACAAAAGATGACTCTAGTCGCCTTTGATTTTTTAATGAGCCTGAAGTGACAAGTGCTCAGATGGACCTTTTCTTTTAAGGAGTTTGAAAAGGAGCGAAAGAGACTACTCTGGAAGACTAGCTAGAGGGATTACCAAACCAATCGCAAAACTGCAGAATATTTTTTACGGTACGACAGTCAATATTCCCGAATGCTGTGTTTAGTGCATTGCGATCGATAGGGCGGAAAACACGGCTTCCTAAGGATAAAGGATATAGCCTATTGTAGTCTCCCAAAATATACTCGACGGTACGTGGGAGCACAAGTCCGTACTGGCACTTGTTGTCTCAAAGTGGAGGAATCACCCAACCAACAATGAAAGCAACAGTTACCAGGTTTTACGACGCCGGAATACGTCTCTACCCTAGACTTCTAGATGTTTTGCGTTAGGTTCCAAAGCGTTTTTAGGTTCATTAAATTTATTTTATGGTTGATCTTGTTTAAAAATTTGCCTTTCAGGTTCACCGTGTGATGTATGTATACAATTCCTAAAATGCAGTCTAAGATGATAAACAATCGTTTAATCTTCTTTTACAATGAAAATCATAGCTACTAAGGAAAGAGAACTGAGGGTCTTTCAACAAAGAGCACGGAGCACACACTAAATGCACTATCCTAAATCAAACCAAGCAGTCTAAATGCAAATGCACATGCATGTATTTGTTTTCAGCCTTCTTAATATATGAATGACAAGAAGAATGCTAAGTGAAAATCTGAATTATTTCCCAAAGCGACAATACTAACAAATTTCTTTTCAAAATGAAGTGAAGATAAGGACGACACTTTACGATTTCGAAATGAAAACTGTTTTCGACACTTGAAAAACTACTAATTCAAATCACATACAAGAGTAACAGTACAATTGACTATCAAGAACAATGGGATTCTCTTTTATGACTGAAAATGACACTTGCGACACTTTCAAATCAAGAAACGACAGTCTGATTACGCTACTTCTTTGTAAAAGAGAACTGAAAATGGCACACAATACATAATTTTTTTTACAGTTCTTTGCACAATGGAGGCGGAATGATGGAAGAGAAGGGGGTTTCCACAGAGATATACTGACCACAAACAACAAAACTCCTGAATAGATCTGAAAAGAGTAAAGAAAAACCAAAGTCTGAAGGTAAAATTAACCTTCCCTGACCATCGCACCTGTCACACAGGGAATCCAGTATGCATCTCACCTACTGCACATGGGAAGTGCGATGCATACAGACTGCCTTGAAGAGAGGGTGCGATGGTACCAGTGCGTGACTTTTATTTAGTCTTTGGTCACAATTTGCAGTTCAGTTCAGGGATTTAGGCCAAGCAAGTGATGTTCAGTAAATATAAATCATAGGGGTTGATCTAAGGAGGTTACTAGAGCCACCACTAGGGCAATTAGAGTGTTTGTAGATCGATTGTTCAATTTATAAACAAAACCCGAAGATAGACTGAAGCAGCATTGATC
>APFE030121852.1:1131-29458 GCA_000404065.3 Pinus taeda | reverse complement strand
ATAATATTTGACTATTCTATATTTAGACTGAGCAGTCACTCCGCTGTGGTCTAAAAATAGAAGTCCATCTATTTTTCCAACTTGATCAATCATCCATAAAAAACAACCTGCAATCCATAGACATGATCCATATGTCTAAAAATAGACTTGCGCCAAAAATAGCCTGCGGGCCCACTTAGTGAAGGCGACTCCTTTCCACTAAGCTCCATCATCTTGTTGCATTCTCAACAAGAATTTATTGTTGCACACTTTTCAACAGGAATGTGTTGAGACCGAGCAATATTCCTTTGAGGAAGTAGCGCAACAGCCAATTTGAGTTGATGCTATGGTGGAGAAGTATGAATCCATAGTTCATAAAAATGTTTGGGACGTGGTTCCGAGACCGGAGAACAAGTCAGTTGTGAGTTCCCATTGGCTTTACAAGGTAAAGCAAACTATTGATGGTAGTGTGGAGAAGCATAAGGCAAGATTTTTTTCCCGTGGATTTTCCTAGGCGAGGAGGATCATGTTGCTGCAGTATATTTTGACAGAGGAGTAAGATGTTGACATTTTGACAAAGGCATTGTCAAAGTGTAAATTCGAGTTCCATAGAGACAGGATCGGGGTGGCAGATAATCCCTTTCTTGTTGAGAGGGAGTGTTGAAATATGGCAACAAGAATATTCCAATTTAATTTGTCCTTGAATTAAATTATGAATTAAAATCGAACTTAGTCTTAACAACTACTTGGAAATAATTAATTAATTTATCTTAAATTAATTAGTTGGAGAAATTCAAGTTAGAAGTCTTTCTGAAGTCATGTAAGAGTTATCCCTTAAATTAAGGAGATAAGATTGAATTATATTTGAGTTGTAATTAGTTAACTCAGTTTACTGAGTTAAGTCCAGTTAAATTAGTTCCAAACTGTTTGAGGAACTTTTGGTGAGTTAACAGTCAGTTGATGCATACATGCACTCAACCAGTGCTACTCTAGTTAACTGAAGATTCCCTCATCATTAACTTGTGCATGTCTATTTTAAGAAAGACCCAGTTGAGATTAAAGTCAAGGACAATGTACTATCAGTTGCATGTGTTTTCTCAAAGACAAAACTCATGCATGCAGTCAAGGATTTAATCCTTGAGGGTTGCGCAATTTTGGAAGGTTATCATCCACTTGGTAACATGAGAATCATCCACAAGGAACAAATCAAGGAAATAGGAGCTTGGAGGGAAGAGAGGAAGGCTAGAGAGAAGCCAAGATTACCTGTGAGAATCTGCGAGGATTGTACTGAGAGCTGGCTAGCTGTGAGAGCTAAAGCTTTGTATAATTCCTATGTATTTCCATCATGTATTATAATACAATAGTGTGGGGTTTTTAGCTAAGGCTTTCCCCAAAGTATTTTCATGTGTATTGTGCCATTGATTCTTCTTCTTTTGGTTATATTGTTTAGCTCGATCTTTAAGCTTCCACAAATTGATAGTAGAAGTAGGTTATAGTATTCTGCTTTGATTTATATTGCATTATCAGGTTAACTTACACAAATTTTCTACATGGTATCAGAGTTGGATTTGTATAAATTTTCTACATGGTATCAGAGCTGGATTTGTAGAAATTTTCTACAATGACACCTCTATTATCCAAAACACCATCCCGATGTTGCTCGATGTGAAGCTAGTTCAACAAAAACTAGAAAAAATCACCTGAATCTTGAAACACAAATAAAGAATGAGATGAATAAATTCTTAAAGCTAAGATCATTTTTATGGTCAGACATTCCAAGTGGGTGCCAAACCTTGTCCCTGTCAGAAAGAAAAGTGGTGACATTAGAATTTGTATTGATTTTATAAATTTGAATAGAGCATTTGAGAAGGAAAACTTTCCTCTCCCTCCAATGGAACAAATCTTACAGTCTGTTGCAGGATCTAAACTTATGTCATTTTTGTATGGTTTTTTAAGTTATAACCAGATCTTTATTCACCCTGTAGATATATTGAAAAAAACATTTAGAACCAAATGGGGAACCTATGCTTATAAAAAAATTCCTTTTAGTTTAATTAATGTTGGAGATGCATTCCAAAGAGCTATGGATACTTCCTTCAAAGGTTTGATTAACAAATAATTTGTTGTTTATTTAGATGATATTACAATCTATTCAAAGAAAAGAAGTAATCATCTAAATGAATTAAAGAAAATCTTTGAAAGATGTAGGATATTTGGAATTTCTTTAAATCCTAAAAAATATTTCTTTGCTCTTAGTGAGGGAAAGCTTTTAGGATTTATTGTTTCAAAGAAGGAATCAGTATAGACCCAGAGAGAGTCAAGGCTATATTAGAAATTCCCATGCCTCATAATAAGAAGTCTATGTAGTCTTTTCTTGGTCAAATCAATTTTGTTAAATATTTTGTTCTTGATTTTTCACAGATTGTCATGTCTTTACAAAATATGATAAGAAATAAAGCAATCTACAAGTGAGGACAAGATGAAAGAACATATTTTGAACTAATTAAGCAAGCCATTATAGGTGCTACTTCATTATTATCTCCTGATTATTCCATGGAATTTGTCCTATATACCTTTGCCTCCGATATTTCTTACGCAACGATTTTAATTGAATAGAACCAAGAACAAGTTGAAGCTCCTATTTATTTTTATATTTCTATATTTCAAGGAGCAACATTAAATTATTCAGAAGTGGCAAAACATGCTTTCGTAGTCTATAAATCAATAAAACACTTCAAACATTTTCTCTTAAAATCACACACAAAAGTGATTGTGCCTTTCCTATCGGTAAGGCAATTATTTATACAAAAGGAATTAGGAGAAAAGAGAGCTAACTAGGTTACAACTTTATAGGAATATGACCTTGAAATCAAACCAGCTAAGATTGTTAGAGGTCAAGGTTTTTGCAGGTTGGTGATCGGTGCATCTAAAAATACATTGAAAGCTGATTCAGGTAAAATTATTCAAGTTTTAGAGGTATGCCCCGTTGATATTCGGTTTCAATACGATGATTTGATTTTCTATTTCAAAAATGGCTATGCACCTATTAGTTTGGATTTCAAAAATAAAATAGCACTGAGATTGAAATCCAATCAATATAAACTTGTTAAAGATGTTTTGTTCAAAAAAAAATATGATTCTATCTTGCTTAGATGCTTGGAGAATCCTGAAGCTGAAAAGTTGTTTTTGGAGTTACATGATAGGCAGATTGGTGGAAATTATAATAGAGATACTACTACCCACAAAATCCTCCATGCTAGATATTAATGGCCCACCTTATTTAAGGATACTCATGCTTATGTGAGAAAATGCAAAATATGCCAGAATGCTCCAAGAGATGAGAGGAAATCAATCTTGCCTTTACAACCAGTTAATATTGAGTAGCCCTTCAAACAGTGGGGGTTAGATATTATAGGTGATATTTCTCCACATCATTATAAGCAACACAAATATATTCTCATTGCTACAAATTATTTCACTAAATGGGTGGAGGCAATACCCTTAAAGGCGGTCAATCCTGAAATTGTTATTGATTTGATTGATTAACATATAATTACTAGGTTTGGCCTTCCTAATGCTCTTACATTTGATAATGCTTCATAATTTTCTAGCAATCTAATTACTGAATTTCATTAAAGAGAGTTTTTACAGTTAAGTATTCTACAAACTATTATCCCTAAGGAATTGGTTTAGCATAATCCACTAACAAAAATCTTTTAATAATTATAAAACGAACCATAGATGAAAATCAAAAGAATTGGCATAAAACTTTAATGTTTGCTCTATGGGAAGATAAAATTACCTACAAAGATTCTTTAAGAGCTTCACCTTATTATCTATTTTATGGAAAAGAAGTAGTGTTGCAATCAATTGAAGAACAACCATGCTCTTCTCTCCAACTAATATTATCTCAAGCACTGAAATTAGAAGAAGAGAGAGAAAAGGAAAAGCAAGTTCAAGCCAAACATCAAAACACTATTGACTCATGGTTTGATGCAAGTTCAGTAGGGAACAATTTTTTTGAAATTGGTGACTGGGTTTTGAAATGGGATAAAGCCCATGAAGAGAAAGGTAAACATACAAAGTTTCAGAAACTTTGGCTTGGACCATTTCAAATTGTTGAGAAGCTTGGCCCATCTACTTTTATTCTTCAAGACTTACCAGGTTAGAAAGAATCCCTACCCATAAATGGGCTAATCTTGAAAAAATACTTTTCTTGAATACTCATGCTTTGTTGTAAATATTTAAATAATCATATGTAAATACCAACGTTTTTTAGGATAACTTTGTTGTTTGTTACACTTTTAGTTGTGCACTTGGGTTGTTATATATTATTTGGTCATTCTCATGAAATTCATATGTAAAAAGGAAAATCCTCAAGAAAATGATTATTATGCTGATGGTCCGAATTTCATAAACATTGTAATCTTTGATTTTCTTTCCATTATTTTGTGAATTATTTATAGCTTGAATCACTAAAAGACATTTTCATCTTATGGTTAGTCATTTTCTAGACAATTATTGAAATAAATAAAGACTATGAAAAAGTTTTAGCACCTTATGACTCTAATTGTCATCCAAAACTCTTAAGGAGAAGATATACCTCCCCATCCACTAATTTAACATTTTTATAGTGTAATTCAAAAATATTAAGCTTGAAGGTTAAGGGGTCTCACTAAGAGCCATCTTACCATGATCATGGAGAACTGATGATATTGAAATTATCATATCTAGTTACGAAGCTAAGATAATAACTTATAGTAAAAAAACTGTAAGACAAGAGGTCTCATCACGAGTTGACTTGTTCATATCATTAATACTTGTGAATGCCATTGCCATATCTGGTCATCAAGTGAGGACAATGGATTTCAAGCAAAAGAAAAATGTAAGTAAGTTTGTACTAAAATGCTCTAAAAGATTTTCTAGTGGATGGGATAATGGTATTTCTTAGTTAAATGGTAACCATGTTGAGGCTATGGATACCTGTTGGTAGCAGTGGAACTACCAGTGACAAAAGAGTCTATATTAATGCTAAAATTTCATTAGTTCTTTTTTCTTATCATTATAACTGATATTATAAAATAACTGTTAGAGATAAATAGATTATTTCATAAATAACAGGCTATGAAGTTTACAAGTAATGAATTTCATTTTATTCAGAGAAATTTTAATAAAAATATGAATTTCGACATTATAATCTTTTCAATTCTTTATTCCTTCATATTTTAAAGCTTGATTTAACTATTTCGCCTAGTGTATCGCCAATTGTTGTAGCAAAACAAAAACCCTCCATTTTTAATTAGTTCCTAATAAATAATGGGGAACCTTTATCTTTTATACGTAGTTTCTTTAAATAAAATACTTTCTTTTATTAATAAGGGGCCTAATAGACCCGGATGCGGGTGACTCACTTGACCTTTAATTCGCATGCCATGAAGCCACGCGTAGGTAGCTGGAGGCAGGTGGCAAGAAATGAATTTGGAATGGGGTTAAGAGCCGAGGTGACAGACATTGAAATCTATTCAATGCGGGTGCAGGGAGCAGGTACGCAGGAGGCGGAGGGAATAGAAATAAAACAAGGGAGGATGAAGAATGGCCGAGTGAATTTCGATGACGCAGAGGCGAGCAGTCTGTTAGACGGAGGTGCTGCGGATGGTAGGCTATGGCCTGAGATAGCCAGAGGAGGTGATTCTGTGTGGTTTGCTCAGCCACAAAGGGCGACGAGACAGCAGGAGAAGCCTCCCTGGAGCAGTAGTGGTGGGTTGAAGGTTAACGCAAGGATATCCCCTCTTGTTTTGATAGAAATACTTCGGTCTGAGACAGAGGCTTGGGGAAGAGACGGGTTAATAATTGCGTTATCTCCGAAGGATTTTGGGAGGAATTTAGCTGTCGGGCGTCTCAGAGCAGGGGTCTGCATTGCCACCAGTGAGAATTCGGTCAATTCACAGTGCACGGGTCTTTCTTCGCAGTTGGGAAGTGTTACCAGCACGCTGCCTATTTTGAAGATGCCGCCCCGACTCAGAGCGACTCCAAGAAGGGGCCGGAATGTAGGAAACAGGGGAGGGACGGGGAGCAGGGGCAGGCCGTCTCCTCGCAGAATTTCTCTGATAGCTATGGCTTATCCCTCCGCCCAAGCCTCGGAGGATTCAGAATCCTCGCTCAAAAACTCAGTCCAAAGAGCAAAGTTTTGCTTTAAGAGCAGGTTACATAAACCCACAGTCACTGCTCTGGTTACAATGATTTTCTCGGAAGAAGAGGAAGAATAGGCCAGCTCTGAGAATTCAGAGAGTGAACACTCCCCTACCCCTCTGGAAGACTCACCGCGGGAGAAGGACACCATTAGTACTCAGTCAGCCTCCACGGACCAACCTCACTCCCCCAGGATTGCGGCAGTCCAAGATCAGATAGATGATCACAACATCAGCCAAAAGAAGGCGAAAACGGAGGAGAAAGCCAAAGGAATGGCGGAGCCTCAGCAAGGTATGGCACAGTCAGACCAAACGAAGAAATTGCCGGACAATCGCTTCCGCAATCTGTTGAAACTCAAGCTCCCCCTAGAGTCAAGCCCACAGATGTGCAAGATGGCCTCATGGTGGAATGGGTTCGTGAATCGGACGAGGAGATGGATACTGGAGACGATGCACCCGGATAAAGCCCAAACTACGTTGGGAGCTCCCAGGCAGGCCTCTGGTTTTTTGTTTAATGTTTGTCTTTTTTACTGTTCATCAAGACCCTTCACACGACGATATCTAGTTTGCTGTCCAGACTAGCAATATTAAGCTGTTTTGTTTTTGTCCAGTTTAAGTATGACAGGTTTTGCAATCTGGCTGTAAGTTTTTGTATCTCTGCTCTGATTCACATGTTGAAATTTGGTGAAAGAGCAGTGAACAATCTCAGTTTAGGAATGACTTCTTGACAGAGAGAGTTTCATAACTCTCTCAGAGGGTAACTCCTCTTTGTAAATATCCTTTTTCTTTTTAATATATTTAGAACAGTCTTTACCTAGAAAAAAAAAAAAATAAGGGGCATAATAGAATTAATCACAAGTGATTTTAAAACAATACCTTTATTAAAACTTAAAGTCTCTCCCTTTATCGAAATTCATCATATCAGTGTTTTATTTTAAAAACATTATGGAATACCAAAGTTTCGATGGGTCCACTCTCGAGGTTCTCTTTATATCAAAGACTCTTTGTTATCAGGCTTTCCCATTTCAATATAATTTTATCAATTGGTGTTATGAAAAGGTTTCTCCCTGATGTTCGACCTCCTGATGCCTTTATGAAATATTTATAAAATAATTTATTTTAGAGCGCTTATTGTAAATTTGTACTGACGATAAATCATACTAGTTGGTTCGAAACGCATCGACAAAGATTTTCTACATGTAATTTACGTCAAAACTCTTCTTATAAATGTTATGGATCACAGAAGCCTCAATTCAACTAAAAAATAAATATAGTAACTCTTTTGACATTCAAATCTCAAAACATTAATATTAAAATAATCATATCGAGACTTATCCGATCCAAAGTTCATTTTAATTGCATCCCCGATAACAGGCTACTCTCATATTCTTCAAAGTCCTTGAGTTACCTTTATCGAGCCTCTTTCATTAGAACCTCTTTAGAATTAAAGTTACAATATATTCTCTTCGATAAACTATTATTATTATAATATTCAATTTCGGGAAATGCTCTATCAGAGTGTTATATTTGAAATCTTCCGATAACAATACTCTCGATAAGCCTCACATAAGATTCATTAGAGCTCTTTTTTCGAGATTATTTTCATGACTATTATATTATCAGAAACTTTTCATTTCACAAGGTTGGTATATCGTAACTCTATTTTAAAACACTCTTCGAAATTGCATCTCCAATAATCTGATGTGGCTTGACACATGGATTCCTGCTTGTGTACTTAGTGGATTTCTAATGGTTTTTAATGCAATTGTTTATAATGAGACTTTTTGAAAGTTTTTTCGGTGAGTTTTTCCGATCAAAATCCGGCAACAATTTATTGGAATCGCAAGTTTGATAGCTAGTTTCTGCACAATCAAAGCGTCCCAGGGGTTTTTCAGGGTGCTGAATCCAAATATGCAGTTAAAAAACCATTTTAACTGCAACAAATCAAGATTTAACCTCAATTTCTTCCGCCGGATTCCGTCACCGGAATCTCAAAAAGTCGCATTATAGACAACTCCGTTTTTAATGATTCTTGAAAACATAAAACTTTTCATTCAATTCACTTTGATACCATAAGATTAGTTAAAAAAAAGGATTTATTATAGTTGAATCTCGGAGTACCCACAATAATAACGTTACTTGTGAACGTTTCAAATCCTAACAGGGATTCATCATCAGGGCAATAACTGAATAATGATAGAAGAAGAGCTTAATGAGAGTATAAATAGTCTTAAGATGTTTTTAGGATAATTTTATTTCAAGGAAATGAAGTAGGCATTAATTTTTTTTATTATTTTTATTTATTTTATTTATTTTATTTTTATTTTTTATTATTTTATAATAATTATTGGACCATGCTTTAAAGTTTTATTATAATTTTATAATAAATGTATTTTATTATTTTTATTTTAAAGATATTTTAGTAATTAGTTTTTTATTAATAGATTATGTATAATGTTGTTTAATATAATTTAACAATTTTGTAATGTTTATTAGATTAATTAGTTATATAGATTTTTTAAATTTTTGGTTATTATTATATCTTGATTTTAATAAATTAATTAATTGATTCATGATTTTTATAATAATAATCAAATTTTTATAATGATAATTAATTAATTTATTATGATAATAATAATAATTGTTTGTTTGTTTTTTTGTTTTTTTTTTTTTGTAGGCTGGGGTGGGACTCTCCAATTTACAGCATATCGCGGCCAAAATGCTTTCCTTCTCAAAGAGATGAATGGAGATGAATATCTTGGAGGGCCGATCAATGGTCGACTGTTAAAGGGATATTACTTTTGAGTATTTTCTGCTCAATTCATTACCATTGTACATATCATTTTACTTTTGTTCTATCGCACATGTACACTAACTGATCATCTTCAGTTTGGGGCCCGAAGTGAAGGCTATAATCCTGAAAATGAAAGTTAGTATGTCTAAGTTAGTCAAGTCAGTTGTCTTAGTCTTTAGTTTTGAGTCTAGTTTGGTCAAAGCAATGTTTGTTTTTTCAGTCAAATTTTCAAGATTTTGTGTCAGAATAATGACTCCATCGCCCAATGAGTGAAGGCACTGTCTGCTCTTCCAGAGATATGCTGTTCTTGGCATCTCCAAGGAGCTACCATCCCCATTGGAGCCAATGTTAGAGTCGGTCTAGTAGCCCTCCACCAGAGATCAAAGCTCTTTGCATTTCATAATTAGGTGTCCCATCATTGTGATCATGTTGCATTCCGTTAGGCATGCCATAACTCTGCTGGAGGAGCTTGTGTCTTTTATTCCCCTCCTGTTTGGCACTACTGGCTCATGTTTGTCTGAGTCAATAAAGTCTTAAAAAAGTCATTTGTCTTGTTTTAAATTTCCAGGTCTTAGGTCTAGGGTTGAGTCAAATTTTGTCTTGAGAAGTCATAAAGGACCAGCAGGCCAGAGGGATGTCCTTCATAAAGCATCATTTCAGCAATTTTCACTATTCTACAGCTAAATTTCCACCTTGTTTTCAAAACTCTGTTTTTGAAAAACAAAGGTCATTTTCTCATTTTTTGTAAAAATTTTCAAAATTTTCAAATGTCAAAGTGCAGCTTTGGTCTCCTTTGCCAAAGCACCTTGGAAGCTATCCCTGCAAAAATTTTCAGAAGAAACCATCAGTTCAACCAATTTTTCAAAGAAAAGAAACCAAAAATTAGAGCCAATAAAGTTCAAAAAGTGTCAACACTCAAAACATTAGAAAGTGGGTTTTGGGCAAATGTAAATTTAAAGGAAGCCTATAAAAGCACATTAGTCTTCATTTGTAACTCATTTGCCTCTCACAAGCTAAGTGCAAACTTGCAAAGGCGATTTCATGAGTTATTGAGCAAAGTTGGGCAGTCTTGGTAGCGCGCTACGCGTTGGGAGTGGCGCGCTACGCGTTGGTGGCGCACTACGCGTTGGGAGTGGCGCGCTACGCGTTGGTGGCGCGCTACGTGTTGGGGAGGTTCTGGCAGTGCAAATTTACACGGGCGCTACGCGTATAGAGCGCGCTACGCGTTGGGCAGAGGGCGCTACGCGTTGGGTATTTCGCCCTATAACTTGCAGCAAACACAAAAACACCTCTCTCAGCTCAAGCAACATTCAAGTAAGCTCTTTTCATGGTTGTTTTGTTAGTTTTTGCAAATTGAATGTAAAGGAAATATGACAAATTCCATGAAATGGAAAACAAAAAACCCTAATGTTGATGTGTAAAATGAAAGACTAAGTTTGCTAGGGTTTTCAAAGATATGCTGCCCAAGGTTTTCCCATGATTCACCCTCATTTTTCTCTCATATTCATCACTATTTCTTTTCAAATTCCCCATAAAATTCCACAAAATTCCTCCATAAAATCCCAAACCCTAAAACCTACTTCACCCCAAACCCTACACTTTCATAATTTCCTATGTTTTTTCCCTTCCATAAATTCCTCGTTATTTTCATTTCCCCTAATTCCCTCATGTTTCCCTTTTCCTAACAATTCCCTTGTCTTTATGTCCCCTTGGTAACAACATTTGCATAAAAAGTCAAACAACATAAAAGTCAAACAGTAATCAAGTGTGTGAACAGTCAACATATACAGTTCAGCAATCCTGTTTTCAAAACCATGTCAAAAACCGAATCAGATTATGGGCAGAGTGATTACAGTGGATCAACACCGGAGGAAGAAGTGCCTAGGAGGCATCACAAGGGTGGTAAAGGTGGTCGGCATGTTAGAGAGGAGCCCACCTCTTTGGCTTATTTGCAAGCTTGTCCATTTGCACTGTCTTGTTTTCAATACCAATCATGCTTTGAGTATTGTGAGAGGATCTCACAAATTCAACATCACAGGGAATTAGTCCGCTTGTTTGTCCTACATTTGCACAATGGCCATGTGAACCTTGCAAGAGTGGATTTCACACTATCACCCGAGGTTGTTGCTCAAGCCACCGAGATACCGAATGTTGGGGAAGAGTGGACCAAGCGCAAGCTACTAGGCAAATTTCATTATCAACCATACATCAAACCCGGATTCATGAGGAATCTTACTACTGTTTTTCCTTTCAGATTCCTAATGGAGGAGTATGCACCCTTGATGAGGCTTATTATGCGCTACTTTACTTGTGAGGGCCGATTTTCACCTTTATATTCGTACCATATCCGTTTGTTGATGCATTTTACCTGGGTACGAATGATGAACATACCATTTTTCATGTGCCAGAATATAGAGAAGATGGTGCCCGTAGTGTAAAGGAAGAGCCCCGCACAGCAACTCAAAAGTATATATCATTATGCACTGATCGAGATCATAGTGATGCATCAGTTGTCACAGCAAGGTATTTCATGGGAGGATTTCATTGCTCGCGACTTCTTCATGGTACCACACCCACCTCCTGAGATTGTTCATGATGAAGGGCCTTCACAGCAGTCGGACATTCATGAGACCGAGCATGTTGATGCTCCAACATATGTAACAAATCAGAAAGTCCCCAGAGCCTTATTTGCAGCTGCACGACGAGTACTATCTCCACCTGGGGTGGAAGGGGTCTCGTTCACTTCATCGACAAAACGAGTACTATCTCCACATCATGTGGAAGGGGTCTCACCACATTCTTCAGCACAGGTACAGGTTCAGGACAGGGGCAAGATGCCCATGATTGATGAGGGTCCTTCAAGAGGTCAGGATACACATGTCATCGATATTGATGCTAGCTCTCCTGCCTCAGAGCTCAAGGAGATCATCCGAGAGAAAAGGGCCGAGAATGAGTCACTGCACAAGAAATTGCAGATGGTAAAATGGGTGATTAAATATTTAGAGCAGCGCAACAAACTGTTGGAGGATGAGCACGAGCTTTATGAGCAGCGGAAGATTCGTGAAGACCGGGAATTGGCCCGTAGGAGACCCGGTGATTTGATACCCATAGATCAGGAGTCTATGCTCATCCGGGTGAACACTCACTTGGAAATGTTGTTGGAGAAAGCCAATAGAGACAAAGATATGCTCTGCCACATGAAGAATCATTATTGGGCCCGCATGCACGTATGCAAGGCAAAAATGAAGGTTCTCAAGAGATGATTGGCCAAAGCACTAAAACGGATGAAAAGGCCCGATCCACTTCAGATTTTGGCTGATGCCACCTTGAGGGAGCATGGCACTCAATGATACACCCCCAGCACAAAATTCAGACAATTTGGAGCAATTTTGGTCATATTTGAAAATTTTTGTCAAAAACAGGTTTTTGTCCCCAACGCGTAGCGCGCCGGGCGCTACCCTTTCGTTGGGGAGGTCCATTTCAGGAAAAGTTTGGATTTTTGGATTTGTCAGGACAAAGTACAGTTGCTCAGTCATGGCCAATAAATTTCATGGAGATTTGAGCCCCTAAAAGGTCAAAAAACAAGCAAAAAATGACCTTCTGCCACTTTTTGGACACACATGAAGCAGTCTTGGGAGATTGCAATTTTGGAGGGGCAAATGGCCACCAAATTGAAAAATTCCACTTGGGTTGGAAATTAGACATCCAGAACTTTCCAATAAGCCCACTTGTGCCTCATTTGGATGCCAGGACGTGCCTAAAAACTGGCCTGAAAAGCGCGCTACGCGTAGAGAAATGGCGCGCTACGCGTTGGGGAAATTGGCCAGTTTTACATCCTCAGCTCAGGACAACGCAACTTTTGACTAGTTTTGACTTTTCATGGGATTTTTCACCCTCTTTGATGTAACTAATGTAATTTCATGATTGACATGGCACTTTGTAGCTATTCTAGAATATTTATTCATAAAATGGCAACAAATTAATGAATGAATTGGTTTCCAAGTTTATAGAGGCAAGTTGTTTGATTGCCTAGTTTGTAGTGCTCAGTTTAGAATTGGTTGAAACAGCTCCTAGAAGGAAGAGCTCGACCCCTAGAGGTTAGGGAATGGTTTAGCTTGGTCTATATATGTAATTTTTCATTCAGTAGCAGAGGTTGGACTCTTGGGATAGTTTTGAGACTATATTGTACATATTTACAACATTTTTGGCAAAGGAAGACCAGGGTTTTGCAACACTACTTGGGATCCATGTGGATTTATGTCTTGATGGTGTGTTTCTTTCAGTTCTTGTAAGTTATGTATGTGCATCATTATCTCTATTGAATCTTCTCTTATTAAACAAATGAAGTGTGAAGGTAGAATCCATGAAATTGCCATGCTCTGCCTTTAAATTTGTTTAATATTCTATGTTTTCTTCAGTTTAAGGAGAATCCTTGAGACCCCTTGGTCTCCTTAGCCCCTCACCGGTCTGATCTATCCATCTCACCTGCTTTAAGGCATCAAAACAATTTCTTATCTTGCCCCAAGTGGACCTCTGCAAAAACTGTGCCTCATCCCCGCAACCAAAATTGCCTTTCCCTTGATTTCAACAAAATCATAAAAAATCAATCCTAAACTCTTTGTACTTAATACCTAGCCTAAAATCAGTCATCAATTTGGTCATCTCGAGCCTTTTTGAATATCTTTTGCTGAGTTTGACTCGGAGAGAGCCCTCTCCTGTCCTCGTAGGGCTAGCTACGAGGCTGAGCGTGGTTTGATGTGGCCTTGAGTCTTGCCTTATTTCAGCCTAAGGCGGATTTGAGCGCTAACACAATCTACAACATCAAACTATTGGACACTCTTCCTCCTAAGCATAGAAAGTTGTTGTAACTATTTCTTAGTTTACCCTTATTGTTACTTATGTTGAAGAGTTATTGAAGAGTTGTTAGATCTTTCTATCTTTATATTTTATTACACAAATATAAATTTCCTCTCTAAGATAGAGACAAGGTTCTGATTTTTTGTAAGTAGAGACTTAAATTGCACTATTGTAATTAAGTTTTTATTAATATTAAGCTAAACCACTTTCTTTTCTGTTATGAGTAGATCTATGGTATTCTAGGTACTACTATCCTATTTCTTTGAATGGAATGATTTAATGTTATTGTTCACATGTATGTTATAGGAAATATTTCATTATCACTATCGATGTGTTTTGATTGAAATTTGAATTACATTTGTGAATAACGAGATCTTAGTATATACGAAGTTTTGAGAAATTAATTTTATTAACTGTTTAATGAAATCAATTTTCTGTAATTGAGTTAATATCATAATTGCATGATGATCTATATTGTTCTGTTAATTGTGACATCTTTATAACACATATACCATAAACTTACCTAAGAATAATAATAATATATATTAGTTTCTACTTCAGTTTCTAGTTTTCTAGAATACATACTCACGTCCACCACATCTCATATAGTTCTATTTGAAAGGAATCTGGTTCCAAAATTCTAGTCAGAGCCATCATTCCAAATGGAAAAGGATCTGATTTAAGGTCTCGACCGGGTAGTTTCCCCAATGTTGATGCAATCATTTAGGACCATCAACACTATCATAGAATAACCAATCTCCATTGCCACACCTATTACTTAGGTCCTTACTGCAAATTATTTATACTTTTTTAGATACATGTCCATGACAACCTCAAGATGCTTTTATTCAGTGTTTATAGATTTTGGCCTTGTATCATGTTCCTTTCGAGAACCAACACTTGCATATGTTTCCCTTGCTCTCTTTTTTAGGACATACAATGAAATATTGAAGGGATTTTGTTAGTGACATCTTTTCTTTGGAACGATTTTGTTGAATTGTCACAAGAAGGTGATTTAGAGAGTGCGTAGGGTCATTGTAACTATTATATGCAAGATCATAAGTAGATATATCCTTCTCAATGATTGGTAATTTATAAATTGATTATTATATTTAATAACACCAATAATTGCCTATCATTTTATGTCCCATTTTTTGAGTTTTGAAGGGGTTGCAATTTTGTAATGTTATTTTTGAGGACCACCATAATATTCCCACTCAAGGATAGAATTTGATGGAAAAAATCTCATTAATCCAAGTCCGAGTGTGACAAAGGACCCTTCCAAGACCTTTTACTTTCATGATGTGTTAAATTACATTTTTAAAATAACATAAATGAAATCATCTGCATACTATAAAGAAGAGGAACATGACATTCATGAACACTTGAAAACATAAGCCGTTGATAACAGAGTTAGTCCAGGAGGGACTACGTCTCCAGGCCCCGGTGTTAAGATGGTGTAGGCTGCTGCATTAAGTGTTGTCAATAATGATGATGTACATAAGAGGTGATGTTGCTATCATACAAGGAAAATGCCCTCATGCAAGAGTGGCTCCAAGAGATGTTCTGCTACAGATGTGATGTAGGTAAGTTCCTTCTGCAGATAGAGACAACCCCTCTAGCCCTAGAGTGGGTCTAGTCATAGCAAGACAAAGACAATAGCTAATTCCTTAGATAGTTATCATTGAAGAGGCCTACCTTATACTGATGTTTGATGAAGTCTTCATCATATTACTTCAGCTATCGCTTTCTTCTGAATGATGCACCTGAAACAACACATGAAAATGAAAAAACACATAATAGAGCACAACAACGAACTATCTACTTATAGAGTCAAGGAACCATAAGATATCAACATACATTTCATACATGATATAGGAAATAACCATTGATTGTATTAATATGAACAACAGTAAAGCTTACAACCATGCCTTGACATCACAAGCTTCCTTGAAGGGTTCAATTAGTATGTCTCCATAAGCATTCACTCTCAAAGGTCTCCCAAAAAGACTGATGACTCTCTCTCATCCAAAAGCACAAGTATGAAACTAAGGTATTCACCACAAGGCTTCCTTCTTACAAAACCATTTTACACTTTCAATCCACAATATGAAAGGCTATTCTCATATCTCATAGGCTATTTCCAAACTATCAACAATCCAAACTGTAAGCTATCAATCCAACAAACCAAGAACTAGCTAACTAAGAACTAGCACTCCAAAAACTAGCTGATCATAGTCATGGAGGATGCTTTTATAAGAGGAGGAGCCTCCATAAATGAGGGGAGAGGAAGCTTATCTTCATGGGAGGTTACTCAAAAGGCAGAACCACCATCTCAAATGAGGAGAGGCGAACTTTTTTGACCCAACAACTAGCTCCAAAACCACCCAGAAGTATTCTGTTTGAACTAATTCGCCATATCTTGGTTGTAGCTAGTCAAACACTAAGACTCAGAGACAATGTCGCAAGGTGTTAGTTCATTCTGGGCCATCATCGCAGGGAGGATATTGATGACTTGCGACGATCTTGAAACATGGGTAAAAATGGGTCAACTTTAGGAGTAAAGAGCTTAGGCAATCTTCTTGAGTCATATGGAAGATTTGGACACATATTTTGGTATATGACAAAGAGTAGATGTCATTTAGGGACTGACTCTATCCAGGATTAGGGGATGCGGGGTTGGTGAAAAAATACTGTGTAATAGATGCTCTGTAAAGCATGGAGGCTGAGAGAGTGGGAGGGGTGAAATGGTTTACGAAACCATAACTGAACTGGAACACCATTGCAGAGAACCTGCAAACACAAGTACAACTGACATCTTTGATAGTGAAAGAAGTACATGTAGTTGAAGTATGGGCACAACCATCCAAAAGACAAATAGAACTAGTCTGTGGCATGGACGTAACCATCTAGTCGAAAAGACCATATCAAAGCATAGGTACAGTTGCAGCCATCTAGAAAGACTCAGGTATGGTTGTAGCCATCCACTGAAAAGAGTCATGTATAAATAATCCACGCAACCTGGACTCGTGTAATCTGAGCCCAGGGTGTTGAATCTTGACCTATCCATTGTAAAATTTCTAATATGCAAATAAATGTGTTGAATTCGAGCATACTAGAAAATCGCTTGATTACCAGCCAATGATGTGAACTGTTAACAAGCATGAGAGAGACCATCAGTAATGTCAACGGTTCTCAAGGTATTGCTAGTACAATCCACAAACTGTGAAAAATGATATGGAGTTGAACACTTGTGAAATCACTTGATCGAAGACTAATGATGCAAGTCTGTCGTTGAATGCGAAGAACTTGCCATTGAGGCATGCAAGCTTCAAGGTACTTGAAAGGAGTCTCTAGATCAACTTCCTGGATAATAAGCTGATGTCGACAGGAAGCAATCGATCGCAGGAGAGCCATAATGTTTCCCACATCAACGATGCAAGACAAAGGAACAAGATGAAGATGGATGAAACATAGAACCAGAGGAGGATGTAAGGGTACAAATTGCAGAATTATTAAGCTCTTGAACATATCGATGACACGACTTTGGAATGCGGCAACATTTTGGTACCAAGGGATCAAAGGTCATGCGGAGATAGTAGGGATTGAATGGAATGGGGCAAAATGAAGAACCCAAATCCCGGAAGGCCAATGAAAAAGTGAGGATATCCCAAACTTGGCGAGAAGAAAAAAGGGTCGATGTTCAAGAGCGACAAGCTGCCCTAGGTAATCAACATAATATTTCCAAATTTTCCCACACCATTGCTGGCAAGCACCCCAATTATTTTTTGAAAGCCAAGCTTGAAGGGGATAGCATATTCTTGCAATATAAGTTTGTCCTTCGGACAAATCCAACCCAGTAAAAGTTTAACGAGCTTTAGGGAGGAGAAGCTTGGGTCTCATCATAGCGACGAGTCTAATGTCGTCAGGTTTTAACAAGTCCGACATAGGTAAAACTCAAAGTCTTTGTCATATTTAGAGAGTTTAAAAAAGACATGGAAAAGAAAACTCCAAATGGACCCTTTTCGTAAGTTTGTGTCTCTCAAGCCCGAAAAGGTAGAAAACGATACTTGAGAGAACCGCTTGACCATTTTAGTCAAGGAATACTTCTCGTAAATAGTGCCTCCAGTCCAAAAAAGTAAAAAACTTACTGGATAAACGACGTTTCAAACTATTAATGAGCTTAAAATGACAAGGGCTCGACAATATTTTCATGTTTCAAGAGTCAGAAAAGAGCTTAAAGTTGACTCAGAAAGGAATTTTCAGTATTTACTGGGTATATAATTCGTGAATCGATCATCGTCAGTGTTCAAAACACTTGTCACTGCACAAGAAAACTCAAGCATAAGATCTGTCTCACAAAAATACACAATCATAGCTCAAAATCCTAATTCAAAACCCTAATGAAATCCCTAAGTTTTGACAAAAAGGTTATAAAAGGAACACTTTGGTAAAAAATCTATTTACTTATGTTTTACTATGGTAAAAAACTTCTACCATTGCATACCTTGTGAAATTTGGCGACTGATTCCAGGAGGCTCAGGGATCCATTGCTCGTCACGCTACTTCCAGTTAAATGCCATAGCCTTACCTCTGTTTTTATGCCAATATAGGATTCAAATTCATGTTTTGAACTGTGTTTTAGAATGATTTTTTGGATTAACAATCTGCCTCAGTCATCACAAGTTTCCCTCTTGGGATTGTGACAATCGAGAAATTTACACTAGGAAAAAATAAGATCGTCGCAAGAGATTGATGTACACCTGCGACGACTTGAAAATTTTCATTGTGAAAACCAGCTCATTGCATCTATTTTAAAAATGGTTGCGACGAGCGCTGGAACCAAAAAAATTTCATTTATAAGTAGTTTCAATGGATGAAAATGGATGGATAGCATTTGATAAAGGTATGTTTATGCATGCAGGGACAAAAAATGGCTTTCATGTTGCAAGAACGTATTCATGACAATGATGATGAGATGGGAATGGCCTATCCTCATTGTTTGAACATCCTGTGAAACTGTGGGTTGTTAAAATTCTTCCTAACACCACTTCTGAGAGCACAATTGGATCTCTTGGAGTACCTAATCCAAGCATGGAATCCAACAGAGGTCAAATTCATAATTTGTGGGCAAGAAATTGAGTTTGATGCCACAAACATCTGCTTTTTGACTGGGTTGTCAAGGAGAGGGGAGATGCCTCGCATGGTGGGAGCTCGAGTTACTGGAGACTCTATGGACACACTTATTGCAAGAGTCTGCTCCCTAGGAGCACAGGAATCATCAACAAGTGGAAAGCTACATATTGTCACTATTAATGATTTGCCACTACAGGTATTACTATTCAACATTACCAGAGCAGCTGGCTCCCAAGCTCAACATGAGGCGACGAGGAGTTAATTACGGTTAGCCCAAGATTGTTTGAATCCTACCATGTTTAACTGGGCGGAGGCCATGTCTCTCAATTTGAAGAGACAATTGACCAAGTGCTATCGGGGTGAGACGAAATAGTTCGGCTACTGTTCAATATTAATACCACTCATGCTAGAACAAGTACCAATACTCTAGAGATAGGATGTAATAATAGGATGGCCAAGACCACAATAGACATAGATTACTCATTGGGCTCTTGTGATGTCGCGAGGAGGCGGTGGCCAGCCTGTATCATGGGGTCCATAATTTCTTGAGTGGTTGAACCACCAACAAGTTATATTTGAGGATTGGCCGTATGCTGTGATGGAATTTAGGGGTGATCCAAACATGTTGCTTCCTCTTGGCGAATAGTGGGGTGAGAGAGGTAAGATACTCAGTTTGACCGACAAAGCTTTTGTAAATTTTTGGTTTTTTTAAATATATATGTCCTAATTATTGTGTTCAATCTTTGCAGATTTTGGACCTGAGAGACCTTTAGGTATATCTCCTATCACCTGGAGGGTTGACAGGGAGATTGGCTTACTGCCTCTAGGTGGAGAGGCCAAGGATGGGATAGCTCATAACCTAGAGGGCTTAATCAAGGGAATCCCAGACTATGCAGGATTTGAGGAGATTCCCAGGTAGTATCAGCGACATACCGCAGGGGTGTTGAATAGGATACACTAGCTGCTTAGACATGTGGTTTGGGCAGTAGTCTACTATAGAGAGCATCATGCATAGTAGCCTTCTAGGTTTCTTTTTCTGCAGATTTTGAGAGACATGTGTCTCGCGATGTAACTAAACACACATATTTTTTGGACATCTTATATATATATATATATATAATAAATATATATATATATATATATATATATATTATATATATATATATATATATAATATTGTGGGCATCATGGTGCGCAACACATGATATATACCTATCTATGTTTTACTGCATCTACTTATTATGTCTGAATGCTTTCTTATGATTTTTATAAATTGCGCAAATGTCTATCTAATACATGGTTTTCTAGTGCACCAGTTAATGTATTTAGTCATCTAGGAATGTGTTGATATGTAATATAATCAAAATTCCTTTCCAGTAAGTGAACACGTAAATACAACCTTAAAATTTGAGGATTTCTGACAGAATAATGCTCATTAAGTTGAAGAACAACAAGCTGGGAATCTAGATTTACAATCAATGCACGAATATTGAGGACAACATCCTCAACCAATAATTCAATGACGACGCAATATTCAACGACATTTTTTGTGGTACACCCTGTTATGCTCCTATACCAATAGGTGTCATATTTGATGATTGACTTGACGAGCCCTGTAATATGTTCATACCTTTCCTTGGTGCAAAAGGTTTTCCATATTTCTAGAAAATAAAAAAATTTAAAAAATGTAAAGAGGGTATACCCTAAAAGAAAAATCAAAGGGTAAAAAGAATAAAATGGTCAAAAAAGTGAAAGAAATGAACCCCAAACAAAGAATAGACGAGGAAAGTGTGCAAGTCCAAAAGCCACTACTTTTTCATTTTCTGTAATAAGCAATTGTGTGCAGCTTGCTACTCATGCCACAATTGATGAATAGTCAAACTGTTTAAACTTGGCTCTTTCATTTTTCAATTTTATGCTGTAGAATAGAGAATAAATATCTGACTAAATAGTGTAAACTTGGTAGATAAGTAGATAGGTAGAGTAAATAGAAGGAGCTTAACAATGTAATCTAAGCCCTTAGATGTAATAAGTGCAGACTTAGGTAGGCTTGCCATGTAAAAGAAAAAGAAGATTGATAAGGGTTTTCTAGTCTAAGTGCACCCAAATAAAGGAGGAAAAATGCTAGGCTAAAGTAAGTAGGGTAGGTAGATGGTGTTGCAGAATGATACTTGTGATGGATCATGTCTCTAAATGTGTTAACTTTTACTTTTATCACAAGTGCAAGGTAGACATCATACTTGATGCAGTTCAAGCAAGGCAAGGTCAAATAACTAACCTCCATTCACATTTTTCTCTAAAGATTTCACTAATTCCCCCTAAAGTATTAATGTCTTTGAAAATTAAAGGGGCTCAGAGCATTTCTCTGACTTTTGGAGGGATCGGAACTTTGGCCCAATAATTTAAGAACCTAAGTACTTAGAACCATCCATAAACCATTCATTTGATTTCATAAACTCATTTCCTAAGTAAAAATTCTACTTTACTTAGGAAAATACACAATATCACTTAAAAACCCCTTTTTCTCTTTAGCCTAAGTTTGAATATATACGTGAAATATTTTAACTTGGCACTTTTTCACTTAGTCATATTAACTATTAACACACATAATATATAAATCCTGCCTTATTACCCTTTTATGTATTATTTAGTTATATACAAATCCCTGAAACATTATATACCCCACCCTGATTAATTATAACCATAAATACAGTCAAAAGGGATTAATGGATTTATTGGAAATTCGTTAATAACCAAAGTTCCCTGCCCCGCACCAAAGGGATTAGTTAACCCTCTTGGTTAATTAATAACCTATCTATCCAATCGCAATCCACCCAATATGATTTATTATTGGTTAATTATATTGGGCCTGTATACATTAGCTCCCGCCCTACTTCACTTCCCGTTCACCATCTGATTGTCCCTTCACCATCCAACGGTCGATATCCATATCACACCACCCCCGATGACCGCGCTTTAACTCACGATCGCCAGGCAGTTTTCCACCCGTACCTCCGCCATGTGTCATGTAGTCGATGTGATCGCTTGCCCTCCGCCTGATACCACTTAACTCCAAAAGCGTTGGGATCGCTTACGGCTTACCACCCTTCACTAACGATAAAATGTCACATCACCGCTTGTGTCATCCACTCGATAAATCCAAAAAAAATCTTGCCAGCCTCAGTTTTGTTAAATAAAATGAACAAAACGTCATTTTCACTGTCAAACATTGCAAATCGTGCTCCCATGCAAAACAACGTCCAAATCAACTGTTCGAGCTTTCAGACCACCACCTGGTTAAGAAACCAAAAACGACGTTGCCCAGAGCCTGTCATCCTTCCATCTTGGCACTGTTCACCTTCTTGATATAGGTATTTATCCGAGCTACACTGTAACCCTGTAATTTTGGTTTTCTACTTAAAAATCTACTAGAAAGGTCCAAATTCAGGTGGATTCGACGTTTGTGTTGGCCATACAAAGCTGCCAACCTACTGTCTTGCCTATTTTTCACAGAATTTCCCCCCAATTCCATCTTTGAATTTACAAGAACCAAAGATGGAAATCCCTATAGCCCTGAATGTCGCACCCATGAACGCTCCTCACAAACACTTAGATTATCTACCTCTGGCCGATAAATATTTTTATATAAAAGACTTATCTGGTGATGGTAATCATCTTAAGGTCTTCTGCCAAGCCAGGGATAGTTATCTGAATAATTCTGACATTTTTGGACTGTGGGAATCTAACCTTCCCATGTATTTCCTCCCCTCAGTCCATGTTTTCCCAGAGATAATTCATCATTTTTGTGCTAATTATGATCCCAACCATAGAGCTGTCATGTCCCCCTACCAAACTATCCTTTTTCCCATAAATGCTAAATCCATCAATGAAATGTTGCAATTCCACTCCAGTAAGCCCCTCACTTTTATTTCCATGGGATATTTACTTGAAAAAGCATCTCAGTTGTCCCAATCAGAAGTGAGCCGTATTGGTCAAACCTTCATGTTACTAAAGCACCAGCCCAAAGGTCCACCTCCTTATCTGAAAACTTTCTTCACTGAAATTGGAAGACTCATTATTGATATGATAGCCCTGATTATGGGGTTTAATTCTAGTGAATATGTGGATGATAACACCCTAGTCTTATTATCAATCTTTACCCCAGGACAACCCCTTGTTGTCAGATACAACTGTGCCACCTATATTGCCAACAAGATCCATGATCAATTCCTGAATTTGGAAAGGGAAGGAGTTTTCAAATACACCTCTTTCATATACCACCTTATGTTATATCATCAGTCAGATAACTTTCCTTTCCCAGTCAAGAAATTGGACACCAAAGGAAATCCTAGGTCCGTTATCTTTTGGAGTTCAGTCTTTCATAATGCCTATGAGTCCCCTTACACTTATAATGAGTTCATTGACTTATTTGTACATCCAGAAACCACTCTATTGATAGGAGTTTCCCCTCCTAGGATTAATGGTGACATGAAGAAAATTCTCCAGCTCTCTAAGCAATACAAGATAGGTGACTGGTACCTATATCAAAATCACATAGAAATCAGGATGTATGGGTGTGAACTTAGCCCTTTTAAGTTACCCAAGTATGTTCCCATGAGAATATTTGCATTGGAGTATTTCAAACAGATCATAAATGCAAATTTATTCCATTTTTGTAGTGCAAAAAAGAAATCTCATTAAGAATTAAGAACCAGCTAAGCCCTTTTGTCATCAAATCTAAGGATGCATGGAAAGAAGCTGAAAAGATTTTATAAGACCACCTTAAATTAAGAAAGAGTTTTAGGTGGGTAACATATGACCCCAACAGTTTTATATGTGACAGAAGGACAAAGAATAGGTTATCCCCATATATTCATCCTAGGATCTTAGAAATTGAGCAGTTTGCAAACTTGGATGAATGGATAGAGGGGACCCCGGTAGAAGAGGTTAGTGAGCAGATCAATATGGAAAATGCTATGAGAGATCTTGAGAAAACCCTTGACTTGGATTCTATTGGGCAGGTACCATTCAAGTTATCATCAATTAGTACATCCACTGCTGGAACTTCTCAACAGCCTCCACAGGAAGACAACATACTAGTCACAGGAACATCCAAAGGCAAGGAAGTAGTGACCATAGAATATCCCACAATGACAGATCAGCCTAAAGTTTCCAAAGAACAAGTTCAAGTGCCAACTCCTCTAGCTCAAACTAAAGTAGCAGAAAGCCCAATGTTGCAAACTCCTCTAAATGAGGAAAGAAATAAAAAGAGGGACAGAGAAACCACTACCCCCATCAGTAGACCTACAAGACAGCTTGGGACAAAGAGGCAAAGACTGAATCCTCTTTCAAAAGAGGAAATTATTGAAGAAACTATAGACAGTCAAAGAATAGAAAGGGTAGTTACCCAGCAGAATTCCCAATTGGAAGGAACATCCACAAGCTCACAGAGGCAGGAGCTAGAAAGACAACACAGTACAAAAGTATCATCCACCAGGCCATAGAGTAAAGAGGCCTTAGATATCAAGAAGTCATTCACAGAGATAAAGGCCAAAAATGATCCAGTAAGACTTCAAATTTACAATCAATATTTGGAAATGGCCCCCACAAACCAGCAAAGATTGATGTGAGCCTATGACATTCAAGAGGGAAAGATGATAATGAGCTATTTCAAGCCAAAGGTTCAGCAACCTCAAATAACAACAGATTATATCAGGATAAATTTGGAAGTCTTGGCTAAGGATATTAATCCTTTGGATCAGATTGAACTTCAAAAGCAAACTGGAGAAATGGTCTACTCAACCTTAACTAGTAAAGCATTGATGGCTCACAGGCTATAAAATTCTTTGGATAATACAACTACCCAGTTATACTTGGAAAAAGCCTCTTCCCTAGCCAAGTATAATAGAATAAAATCATTTGAAGAAATCATCATTGGATTGGGACATGATCCCAAAGATGTGAAAGGTGTAGAAGCACTAATCAAGAAGAAAGAAGAAGACATTGCTGCCCTGAGGAAACAGCTGAAGCTACCTCCTTCAAGGCACCCACAGACTGCTGAGGTTATAAAGCAGAAATATGATGAAGAGATGATGGATCTCCTCTTGAAACTCAATGAAAGATTGAATGATACAAAGCAAGCATTAGAAAAAGCACTGAAGGACAGGTAGGGAGAGTCGACCTCTCGACCTCTTGATGTAATTCGCATAGTCTCAACAACAATTCCTTCTACACTTGGAACAATATTAGCCCCAAACATTTCAGCAGCCACAGTAGAGGTGGTCATAGGTACGTCAATAGCAGGAACAACACCAGGTAGCAAAGTCAATTTGAGCACAAGAACTGACAAAGGCAATGGAAGACATGAGGCTACAAGTGTCATAATTGAAACAAGTAAAAGAACAATTGGCTAAAGTAGAAAGAAATTATGATATCTCCAAAATAAGTGTTGCAGAAAAAACAAGGGAGATTAAAGCATTAGAGAATAAAGTGAAAACATTAGAAAATGATCTTACATTTGATAAGCCTCTGGCAGAGATCAAGAAAATTCTTTGGGCCAACATCACTCAATGATGTTTGGCCATCCATCCAAGTGATCTATGATTAGATTGACTTAGTGAAAGCAGCACATGGAGAAATTCAAAAGACAAGAGCTTTGTTAGGACAAATGCTAGATGAAGCCAACTGGATTATACATTTTTTGAATAACAGGAATAAGGAACAACTGGAAGAACTTGACATCTCAGACAGGACTGACACTATTTTAGAAATCAAAAGGGTGCTCACCAAGAAAACTTTGATGCAAAATCTAGAGAGAAGATGTCAGGATATGCAGGTGGAAATCAATTCTTTTATGGAGAAGTTCACCATTTTGTAGGATAAAGGGCTACCAAGTCTTTTAGTGATTAATGAAGCACATAGATTACACAGATAAATTGAGTAATCCTGTTGGAGATCAAGCTAGTTCATCAACAAGTTCATCAGGAATAAAAGCACTCCCCACAGGCCGATTTCTCTATGACAACTTAGAGAACTTATTCTATGTTGAGCATGAGATAAGCACTTGTTCCCAATCCTCCCTACCTTTTTCAGATATACAGAAACTGATGAGACCCTGAGGAAACTTCAGAAACACAGATTGCACGAACCAAAATGGTGGGAAGACATGTTGGAAATTTTGTAAATTTATCCTTGGTAAAATGTAGATTTTGGGCTATTTACCATAGTAAGATGAGCAGGGGTGAACAAAGGTCAAACAGGTCGAAGTGTATCAGAACAGGTAAAGAGTATTAGTCAAAACAGTGCAGCCAACACAGAGTTACTGAAGAAGACAACAACAAGCCAAATAAAAGGGGTTGCCTCCAGCACACTCAACAAGAAAGGGAACAACACAACATCAGTTTACCTTTCTCTTATCTTCGAGGCTAGTTGTCTCTATTTCTTGTAAAATATGATTAGTCACCCTAGAATCTATCTCACTCTGTTATGAGATTTTTTTGTATAAATACCCCCTCAATTGGAGTACTGAGTATGGATTCTTAGACATTGCTATAATATTGATCATTTTGGAATAAAGTGCTGATTGGACCAACTTTGTATGGCTTGCTAGATGAAGAATTGAAGCAAAGGACTTTCCACATAATTCTTGAATCAAACACTGGATCAATAAGTCCTCTATATCTTGTGTTTTAAAGTTTTCCTTGTGTCTTATATCATCTATGTTTCATACCTGAATGATAAGAAAAAAAGATTAATTTAGAATATGCTTGATTGCACTCCGTTTTCAATTGTTATTATTCTCTATGTTTTCCTCTGAATTAGAATAAACAGTGAAATCTTAATTGCTCCTGTTTCCTAGTTTTTTCATTTTGATTATTTATTAAAGAATACTTAACTGCTCTTTAGTAGTAATCATCCAAGTTCCCTCTTTAAATAGGTTGAAGGATTCTTAATTGCCCTTCACCCATTTTGAAAACATTCCATCTATTCCAAGTATTTATTTGTTCCCTGTTTGACCATCTTGCTCTGTGAAACCATCGTTTGTCAAGAAACCAAGTTCAGTTAAGCCATCTTCTTTGACTCCATTTGCTCAATGGCCTAAAATACTCAGTCTCACCCCTCTGCTATTGAATCTCACCCCCCAAACTCAAACAAAACTCCTAAACTTCATAACTAGCCTAATATCTTTCAAAACAAAGTTAAAACTTAAAGAGAGAGCCCTCTCTAGATATATATTGGCTAGATTCCGTATCTAAAAGATTGGTTCGTGGTTACCTCGGACCCCTTCCCCCTTCTTAGAACTTCTGGGAAAATCTGAGTGATAACATAGTGGCGACTCCACTGGGGATCTGAATAAACTGTTTGTTACTATTGTTTACTTTATAAGCTACAGACAGAGCCTGAAGTTAGCCAGGTAGCCTTTGGAATGCTCTTGCTTTGCAATTGCAGAAGTAAATGAATGCCACTTCAGTCTATCTCCAGTCTAGTTTATAGATTGAACATTTGCTTTCAAATACTAGATCAGTGCCTCTTACCAAAGAAGTCTTTAAGAAAGTTTAAATCCCATATCTAAAACGTTTTAAAGAAACTGTTGAAGTTGTATTATCAATCCATTTACAGAAAAAAACCAAAAAATACCTGGAAACCTGGCTTCAGAAAGGATTCATTATACCATATCTAATCCTGATCCAAATCCACCACCTGTGTTTGAAATTCTATTCTGATTCCTAGGATTCTTAGGAGACAAGAGAGCCAAGAAAGTTTTGCTAGTTCTTGGCCTCTATATAGATCAAGATCCTATCCTGTGAAGTGGATTTACCTTGAGGATGAACCCTTTGATGAGTTTTTTGGAACTTCTTTATTTCTAACTTTTTCTGAATTAGGGTTAGCCCACACAATTCATGATCCAATATTTATTGAAAATTTGCAACTTGAGGTTGTCACTTCACATCTTGATAGACATTTGCAAAACTCCATCCAATCTGAGTTTACCTATGAAAGAACACCAAACCTTTCTGTGATCACTACAGCCTATCCAAGTTCACGATCAACACCTCAGTCTTCCCAACCTCAAGCTACCCCTTCCACCCCTTCATCTACTACTCACATTCCCATTGTTATCCCTACCACACTAGTTGTCACATCTATACCTGTAGCCATGGCAGACAGGTATACTCCTCTGCATTTACCTGCCAATCCAGGGGCCATGTTGGGTCCCTATAATACTAGTAATTACCCCATTATTATTGTAGTTGTACCCCTTATTAATATTGTTGTGCCCCTATTGTGCCAATATTGTTATTACTGTGCCCCATAGAATCCCTCTATTGTTATTTTTGTGGCTTTATATTATTATTGTTAGGTCAGCTGGGTT
>APFE030121849.1:953-12848 GCA_000404065.3 Pinus taeda | reverse complement strand
TTATAGCCCTTTTCTAACCGAAAAAACAAGAAAAGATTGCTGGATTTTTGTCGTTTCAAATTCGATATTGCAAATAAAACGACGTGTCCTTGATCGCTTTTTACTTTTCATGTTAAAGGCACTAACTATGAAAATATCCTTGGTCGCAAGATCAAGCGGTTCTCCTAGGTATTATTTTATACTTTTTCGGGCTTAGGAGACACAAATTTAGGAAAAAGTTCAATCTGGAGTCTTCTAAGTTTTTCAGACTCTCTAAACATGAAAAACGTCGAGTTTCTCCTATACTGGACTCGTTAAATTTTCACAGTAAAGGACCTGTTCTATTACAAACAGGAACGGACCACTCCTTCTTAGGGTTCGAATCAAAAACTAAGTTGGACTCATCCGAAGGATGAGCTTACAAACAAGCATATGTTATCCTCCTCAAGCTTGTAAAAAATAAAGAGGTACTTAACAGAAATGGTGGGGGAAAAATGAGAAGAATGAGCCTATTTGATATCCTTTTGTCTCAGAAATAAAACCTTACTACCACTCTTGAACATGACACTTATTCGTTCACCTGGGTTGGGGAATCCCTTGTCTCACAGTTGACCAAGATCATTTGACATCTTTAGCCAGGTTATGGGAGTCGACTTTGAGTCATTCGTCGCCAAACCATCTGTTGTATCGTTATGTGTTCAAGAGGTCTGAAACAAAACATTCAACCGCAAAATACCTATCATTCATTGTGTCATCGTTGAGTCAGTCCTTGCAGCAATATTTCTTCAACTTGAACTATGATTTCGTGTTGTAGGCTTGCCTGCGACGAGTCGCTTTCTATCGACATCAGCACATTATCTAGAGAGTTGACCTAGAAATCGTCAGTACCTTGAGGTTTGCATGCATCAATGGCAGGTTTCTCGCCTTCGACGTCAGTTTTCATCATTGATTTGCGATCGAAGGATTCCATGAATGTTCGACACCGACTCATTCATTCACATCTCATGGATTGTGCTGGGTACTTTGAGAACCATTGACATTACTGGTGGTCTCTCTCACGCTTGTTAACAGTTTACATCATTGACTGGTAATCAAGTGGTTTCTACCATGTTCGACATCGACTCATTTATTCGCATGGCTAGAATCGTACCAATTCGGGAAGTAGAGATTAAGACCCTGGATCTAGTTTCCACCATCCAGGCTGCGAGGAGTTTTGTATTCATTATATTGTAGACCAATTATAAACAGATGGCTGCGTCCATACTTTGTCTACACGAGTCTATGATTATGATGTATTATGAAATCATTCCTGTATCAGAGTAGTTAGTCTGTTAGTTAAAGTTTTGATCTGAGTATGGGAATGCCTACCTCAGCGATGATATAATCTTATACATGTATTTTTGTGTTGAAAATTGTAGGTTCTGACCAGGCTCTCCACGAGATAATCCTTGAAATGATAAAGTACTTCACCCTTCCTAGATGATATAAAACCCTTATCTATTACAGGCTTCGTACTTTAGGGGGCAATCTGTTACACTGAAATTTGTCACCATGACTATCTGCAGTTAATATAGCTCCATCAATAGCCATATTATCCTCCTTGTCAAGCCTCATACCTCTGCTCTTCATGTCAAACTTCAAAAAGAGAGAAAGTCACTTAAAAACATGTTATCTCTGGGTACGCAGGTTCTCTCTACCTTGCCTGCGTGTATGCACTCCAAACACACTGTACCTGTGTACTTGTACGCTCTGTAAGCCAAAGGATGGGTGCGTACCCCTGTAAAGGTCAAAAGCCGCGAGTTTCATCTTAAAAAAGTTACTTGTGGTCACTTCTAGAGCCTTCTAGAAGAGTGTTTGACGTGTATTGAGCGCCTCCAGATGGTTCATGCATCCCTATGATAGAGGAGCTTATCCCATCAAGAGAGGGACTACCCCATCCAAAAGAGGGAGTATCCCATTGATGTTGGAACTGAATAACCTCCTCTAGAATACTATAAATACAGGCATTGGGCCAGAGGAGGGGGAGGTTGAAAGCTGAACATCCTAAAGGGTAAATGCTGCTGGAATTAGGACTTCCATTGTTGACTTGTGAGGAGAGATCACTATCCTTCCTTGTTGCCATATTGGGAGTGGGTGAGCTTGTCAAAGTAGAGGAAATCTCTTGTTGGACCCTGGGAGGAGCTTGCACAACACCAAGGCTCAGGTTGTAATGGTTCCTTTTTTGTTTCCTTAATACAAATAAGTCCATTCTTCTCAATGATTTGTTGTTAATGAATTATTTCATGTACTCCTTGGTCTATGTGATGAATATGCTTTGTTTTATGATGAATATTCAGGTGTTATGTAATCGTTTGCTTTGTTAAGTGTATGCAGGTCTTAAAGTGAAGGAGGAGCTCATCTGGATCAGCAAGGCTGGACTGCTACAACAAGCGTTGGACCTAAGGTAAGATCGGAAAACACTTGGTTTCTTATAGAATAATGTATGTTTAGAGAAGGATTGCTCTTGTTTGGTTTGTTTGTCACTAGAGAGTCTTAGACTCCTAGGGAGGTTAGGTTTGTCTGCAAAAATAACTCTTTCCACATGACACTTGCCCTGGGACCATCGCACCCTTCCTTAGTTGAAAGGTGCGATGCATACTGATCTTCCCACTGACTAGTCAATATGCATTGCTCCCAGTACACTCTTTGGGGTGCGATGGACGCAGGGAGGAAAGTTTTTGCACAGTTTCCTCATGAATTTTTGCTTGTTTTTCACCAAATGAAGATCCTGACTCTTCCCTTGTTTGTTTTTCAGAGATTCATCGAAGCAAAATGCTCGTTACATGGCGAGAACGTGAGCATGAAGAAGATGACGTTGTTGCTTTACATGATCCGAGCACAGTAGCTGCATTGTGGAATTGTGGTCTGTTGAAGTTTTTATGTATCTCTAGCATGAGGCAAAAAATCAGTTTGTTGTAATATTTCCTCAATGCCTGGGATCCTATCAACCAGGTATTCCAGATTAGGGGCAAATGGATCCCCTTGATAGTGGTGGACATCTATTTTTTGACCGGTTTATCGAGGCATGGTGCCCCTCTCTCATTATCAGGCTCTACCCGTGGGGGTGAGTCCGTGAGGGAGTACATTCGCCGGCATTGCAGAGAGGGATCTCAGCCGAGTACGGACGGCAAGATCAATATCCGAGATGTCATTGACCGGCCCTTGCGGACCATTCTGTTCACTTTTGCTAGACTAGCTGGTAGTTCTGCTCTTCACATAGCCAATAGATCTTACATGCAGTATGCTTTGGACTGCCTTGAACCAAAGGTATTCAATTGGTGTGATGCAGTACTTTTTGTGATGAAAGAACAATTGACCAAGGTGAAAATTGGAAGATCCAAGAACTTTGGTTATGGTTCTATTTTGACCGCTTTCGCCTTAGAGAGAATCCCACTGATGCAACCACAATATATTCACTTGGCCTACCTCCATCAACTGAACCACGAATGCAGAGATGGGTTGATCTCATGTCTCAGCACGCTGGTCAGCCCTAGATTTCTTTTTCTAAGACTTTCTTCGAGTGGTTTGACCGTCAGGAGATGGTTTATGCCAGGTTCCCATATGCTAGTATGGATTTCTGAGGTGATCCGGATTTGGTGTTGCCGGTTGGCGAGCAGTGGGGTGCCATGGGTAATTTCTTCTGACCATATCTCTGTTCATTGTTCTTTATAATTTCCTTATATTCTTATGATCAAGACTAATCAAAACTCATGTGCTCATGCAGATGTTGGACCAGTTTGACCAACAGTACGCCGCAGAGACCCAGCGGCCGCTCCAGCAGGAGAGGCTGTTGGGAGGGCCATCCTTCGCGACCTTGATGTGGTCGAAACTCTTTCGGCACTACAGGACCAGATCGAGGGTCTTAACCTCGGTATCTCAGATGTGAGGACCAACGAGCTGCCTCTGCGGTTGCAGCGACATACTACTAGAGTGCCGAGTCGATGGACTAGGCTTTTACGCATGATTGCACAGGTGGTGACTTGTTATCACCAGCACCATTTGACTAGGGTGCCCCCTAGAATTTTGCGTTTTGGGTCATTTGACCAATTTTGTCTTGGTTACAGAAAATTATGTACAGACTATGAACAGTTATGAAATATATTTTTGATTTTCGGAACTTTATTTTGGTTAAGTTACATAATCCTGCTGCATATATTGATGTGATGCTTGTTTTTATAAATGTCATAAATGTCTATCTAACACATAATTTTCCAATGAGTCTATTAATGTGTTTAAACTTCTGGAAAAATGTTGATATTGGATGAAATCGAACTGTCTTTCCAAAATTTTGACCCTTAGGAACATGCGATAGATAGCTGGATTTCGTACAGAATAGATGCCGGTGTGTTGTAGAATGACGAGCTGTGAGTCTAGCCTGACGAAAACTTGGCATATACCATGTGTGATGGCATCAGAAAGGAGTTCTATCAATACACTGTACTCAGCGATATTGTTCGTAGACTGACCAATACATACTCCTCTGAAACTTACTAACTCGCCACTGGGATTGAAAATGGCCCATGCGTAGAAGACAGGTTCTGTGAACTACCACTTGCTCTGTCGGCATATCCAACGAATGATTCCAGTAGGTTCGACATCTACAATGAATGTAAAAAGTGGATTACTTAACCAAACTAAATGCTCTTGGCGAAAACAAAAATGTAACAAAAGCACGAGGATTACTATGTGAAATCAAGCATAGTAACGCTTGAGGTACAACCCATTGCGAGGTTGTGCCAGTGGAATCCCATCATAGTCCATCAACTCGTAGGCTCCTTTTGCTAATACTCGTTTAACAATATAGGGACCCATCCATAATGATTTGAATTTCCCTGCTCCTAATTTATCGGATTCCTGGTCGTAAAGTAAGACTAGGTCACCTTCTGAGAAGACGCGAGGTTTGACATTCCTGTCGAATTATGCTTTGACTCGCTTCTTATGAGCTTCGTTAGCCGAAGCTGCATCATGATGGGTTTCATCCAAATGGATTAGTTCCAAGAAACGAGCCTCTTCTTCTGAGGTTCTGGGGAGAAGGTTGACTGCGAGTTTGAGGGACGAGATTTCACATTGAACCGGTAAGATTGCTTCCAGACCGTACACCAATTGAAAAGGTGTGAATCCGGATGCATTTCTTACCGATGTACGGTATGCCCACAAGGCCAAGTATAGTATTAAGTTTCAATCCCGTTTGTGGACTCCGATCATCCTTTGCAGCATGCACTTCAGGACTTTGTTGATTACTTCAACTTGTCCATTGGCTTGCGGATAGTACGGAGTAGAGCTGTCGTGGGACAGTCCTAATTTGGTAGCCAACTCAACCATCATGTGATTGCGAAAATGCGATCCATGATCTGTGACTATGGCCTGTGGAACGCTGAATCTGGAGACTACGTGATTGAAAAAGAAAAGGGCAGCCGTTTTGCCGCTGTTGTTTAATGTAAGCATCGCCTCGGCCCATTTGGTAAAATAGTCTACCGCGACTATTATGTACCCATTACCCCCGGCCAAGGAGGGGTTACATGTCATGAAATCTATGCCCCATTTGGCGAATGGCCCAACAGTTACTACTAGTTGCAGCGGTGTGGGTGGTCTTCTGGTTTTTCTATCGAAAAATTGGCAAGCATGACAACTCCTAACTACGGTTATGCAATCTTTGAACATTGTTGGCGAGAAGTATCCTGCTCGCAAAATTTTTTGCGCCATAGCATAACCATATTGATGCCCCCCACATGCGCCTGAATGGCAGTCATTCAGGACTTTTTTGGCCTCCTCAAGGGTGAGGCACCTCCGCAGAACTGTATCGATACCATGACGGTAAAGAGTATCACCGACGATCATGTAGTCTTTTGCTTGGTATCGAATACGTCGTTGTTCGAAGCGTGAGGTATTAGACCTATATTTTTGTGTCTAGAGATAAATGATTATATCTCCAAACCACAAATCGCTTGAAGATATCAGAAACAAATTTTCATCCACGATTACTTCTTCTGATGTTGCATCATTGGACGACGATGGGAGATCACATAGTAACTTCGCGAATACCAGTGATTTCTTTGATTTGGATTTTTTGAATTCCAAATAAAACTCTTGTACAATTGCTATCCATTTTGAATATTTTCCCCCCAGCAACTGTCGCGACAATATGTAAGTCATGGGGTTGCAATATGATAAAATGGTAGTTTTCCTGAAGAGGACGTAGTGTCGAAATCTCTGTATCGCTTGAACAGCGACAAGGGCAAGCTTTTCAACGTAGGAGTATTTCATTTCCGTATCATTTAAGTTTAGGCTTAAATAATATATAGGATGTTCAATTCCATTGTCTTCTTGAACTAAAACCATTGCTATGGTCGTATCTGCTGCAGCCAGATACAGGTTAAAGTCTTTTTGATAATCTGGGGCATACATTAATGACGCTTGTATTAGAGACTTCTTTAAAGCATCAAAGGAGGCTTGCGCAACCTGATCCCAAATGAAGGTTACTTCCTTTTTCAATAGACGAGTATAACCTTTAGCTAGTTCGGCGTAATTTGGAATGAACCTCCTGAGGAAATTTTCTTTCCCTTGGAGTTTCTGAATCTGAAGCAAGTTTGAAGGTGGAGGCAAATCGATGATTTCCTGAACCTTGCATGGGTCGAGACGAATCCCATCCTTTGAGACTACGAAGCCAAGTAAACGACCAGAACTTACACAAAAAACACATTTGTGTAGATTGAGTCGTATCTTGTAGTGTCGGCAACATAGAAATATTGCTCTTAAATGGCACGGATGATCGGTCTGCTTTCGCAAATGAGCTGGGAGATCATCAAGATAAGGTTGAACAATGTTTTTGATGTCATGGAAAGCATAGTTCATTGCTCTCTGAAAAGTTGCCCCTGCGTTCTTCAAACCAAAGGGCAGTTTGCGATATGCGAATGTGCCCCATGGACAAATGAATGCAGTCTTTGACTGGTCCTGTGGGTGGATATTTATTTGATTATACCCGGAAAGTCCATCCATAAATTAAAAGATTTCGCATCCAGCGCATTCATCAATTATCTGGTCGATAAAGGGTGTAGGGTAGTTGTCTTTTGGACAAGCTTGATTTACATCCCTGTAATCGACACACACTCTAATCCTTCCTTGTTTTTTCATCACAGGAACGATATTCGATACCCAATCGGTTAGAGGGACGGGGTAAATGAAACCAGCATGGAGGAGTTTTTCAACTTCCGCCTTGATGGCAACGGCTTTCTTGGGGTGCACCTACCTTAGCCGCTGTCGTACCGGTTTGACATCTGGGTACAGCTTAATTTCATGTTCAACTATGCTCGAGTCGATACCTGGCATTTCATCATATGACCAAGCAAAGACATCTCTAAACTTGCGAAAGAGAGTGCTATATATTTCCAGTTATGAAGAAGAACAAGATTTTCCAACATGAATATTCTCTACAACATTTGTTTTGGTTGAGATATTTATGGCAGTAGTCTCTTCGATATTGGATAGGTTTCTCTCGGAATCCACCGTGTTTACAGTATTCGTCAGAAAGTCAAATACTGAAGGATGGTGTAGGTCGCCAGAATTATCTTCTTTCCAAGTCAGAAGATGGGACCGATGGTGGTACTCTTCCCATGGTGCCCCATCAATCATCATTGATTGAATGATTCCTTTGTCTGTAGAGTGTACTTGCGACCAAGGATCTAAAGGGGTGCCATATTACTTAAACCTATATATCCAAACGCTCGATGAGCATTGATGCGGGTTTGCCTCCCACACTGAAAACATTGATTGCTATAATATTTCCAGTCGGGTTAGAGGCAAAACTTGCGAATGACCCATTTTAACATCGTTTTCTGACATATTTTGAATGGAAGATATCGTATTGCAGGTTCCTACATTAGCCACTTCCGCCAAATTCATAGGAGGTGGTAGGGTAAAAGTTCCCATTAATGTAGGGTCTTTTAATAGGCCTACTTCGATATTATGAAGCATGTTAGGGCTTACATGGATCATCGGAATGCTTCCCGTAACTTGCGAACTGTTGGGGAGAAAAGTTTGTTGGTCGATGATTGTAATTCCTCCTTGGGAAGGAAATGCAATTTTCCTAAAGTAGGTCGACACAACGGCTGCCATGGCATAAATCCAGGGTCTTCCCATTAGGATGTTGTAATCAAGATTTCTGTCGATGACTTCAACATCGATTTCTACTGTTTTGTCCCCCAGTTTGACTTGCAAGTTACTTAGTATCCCATACGGGGTGTATGTTCGTCCATCAAATGCTTTCAATGTCGTTGATGATCGCGACAAGGACGGAGACCCTAGAGTTTTCCAGTAACTCATCAACATGATACATGTGGATGCCCCCTCATCGATAATTGTTCTATGAACAGTTTTGTTGAGGGCTTTCACTTGAATGAGGAAAGCTAGTTGAGCTGGTAACTGAGGGCCATATCCTTTGTGATTGAAAGATACAAGATTGGAATCCATTGGGTCAATCCCACCTATTACTAATAATAAAGCTTGCTTTTGGGAGGGGAAATTTTGTAGTACCTCAAGAGCCAACATCGCGGATGGCGATTGGGCTAAATCCTCCACTATATTATAGTGTTGTGCTGCTCGGGCACGAGGATTAAATGTCGATTTGTGTACTACTCCCTTTGGTGTTTTTATTATTAATTCAAGAATGATGGGTGGCACGACTTCGTTTGAATTCATTGTTGAACTACTAGGTTGATCATTATCCTTGTTGTTCAACATCTGTGGATTCCCGTAATATTTACTCCTTATCGTTATTAGAGCATCATTCAGTGGTTTTGAAATTGACAGCATTAGTACTTGGGATGGGGAAGCATTTTCGCTAGCAACCAGATTTGTTCCTGGGCTTGGAAACGGATAAGTCAGTACAGCCAAGGTTTTTGAAATTTTGAAAATTTTTCTAATTTCTTCTTTATATGGACACTCTCTGGTCCAATGATCCTCGTCACATATACTGCATGGATTTTTTGGTTTCGCATTCCCAGAAGGGTTCCCAGAAGATTTTCTAGGAGACGAGTCTCCCTGGTTTTTCTTCTTCCCTTGTTTTTTCTTCTTGCCTCCTGGCTGCTTGGGTTCTTTGCCTTTGTCTGTTGACACAGCATTTACTTCCGAGGCTAGAAGTTCCTCATTTGCATCTTGACTCGAAACCGTGCGGACCTTTTTCGATGTGGCCTTCACGGTTTTAGTGCTTGTTGTACCTATCACACCATCACTGGCATGAGAGTCTTTGTTTGATTTAGGAGGCATAGGAATGGAGAATTCTGGTCTAGGAGCGTCGAGGATTTTATCGTAGAACGTGCCAGACTGAGTATAGATCAAGTCTAGATATTGTGCACGAGCAATAACTTGCTCTTCAGTTATGACTCCTCCCTTTGCCACATCTTCTGTAATAGTGGGTAACAACGAATTAATAAACCATTCAGCCAATAGTTGATCAGGAACATAGATTTTTACCATTCTACGACGGCGTTGCCACTCATGAATATGATCAGATATGTGAGTGGCTGTCGTTTGTTTGAAATTGGTAAGCAGCTCAGTTCCTATTTCGTACCTGATAGGTAACTAAAAATGGGTTAAAAAGGTTGTGGCTAGGGTACTGAAGTTATCAAATGAAGCTCTAGGCATTTCGATATACCACTTTGCTGCTGGACCAGTTAACGTGCGCTGAAAGAGGCGAAGCCAAATCGAATCATCATTGAGAGTGTTTGATGAACACCATAGATGAAAGTTCATCACATGATTCGATGGGTCTTCGCCCGCATTTCCATTAAATTTAGGAATATTCGACGGAAGTTTATGCGAAATCGCCGGCCACCAAGGGGCGTAGGCAATTGCATCGTTCGTTAGTCGACTCAGATCTGGTAACTCTAAAGTTGCCATGAAAGGCAACTGTTGATTCAGGCTTGGTTGAGCATACCCAAGATAAGACGGAATCGTTTGAGCAGTTGGTCTTTGCATACTAGCATAATGCATTTGATGTTGGTAACTTTGGTAAGGTTGATACGGCTACCCATTACTTGCAAATACTTGTTGCTTATATCCTTGGTAAGCCTACTGGAATTGCGGTTGTTGGTATTGCACTAGCCATGGTTGTGAAGCCATGGACTGTTGTCCAGTACTGACTGTTCGACCAAGATGGGGATTGGTGTTCCCCATTTGAACCTGTGCCATTCCACTAGTTGGTGACTGTGGTTGTGTCGGAGGTACAAGAGATTGTTGTAATGCAACTTGCGAAACTTGAGGTTGGCATACAACTGGTGACGCTTGTACTTACGATACTGCCACAATAGCCGGTGTAGTGGGGATGTTTGTCATAGGTGAACTTTGTTGTATTGAGCATACAACTCTTGGTTGTTGAGACAGGATTGGTACCCAACCGCTAGTTGTGATTCCAGCATAACCCAAATTTTGTTGCGAACTCACACATGGTTGTCCTTCTAGGGAAGACAATGAAAGGGTATATGGCCCTCCATACAACGGTAATCGAGTGCTCAAAGCAATAATTTTCCTTTGGGGACCAGTTTGCCCAAATTGACCTTGTGACAGATCAATTTGTCGAGACTCAACGTAATAGATTCCAGATATAATTCTGGACGACCAAACAGGAACATTGCATACTGTCGAAATAGTCCTAAGATGGACTCCATCCAGCGATTGAAAACTGGTTGGGACAAATGGCACGCCGACGAACATTGTCAGAATAGCAGAAGGAACTTTCGCTGTTGATGTGTCAAGTGACAGATTCCTTGATGTTGATGGTTGTTCAGACATATTAAGTCCATCCAAAAGATTCCTCAGCGATTCTTCAGGAACTTCCGAGGGCGGGTGAATATTCTCTAATGAAGAAAGATATAGGGTGATCCCAGCTCCAAGTTGCATTGGAGTGCTAGATGGAGGATCTTCCACAATCTCTTCTATGGAAATCAATCCAGGAGGAAGAGGCAGACTGTCAGGTCTGTAAAATATTTCTCGTGCCGAAGAAGATGTAAGTTCTGCAACAGCAGACGGTTGGGGAGTAACACCTTCCGAATCGGCTGTAGACAGAGCCAGTTCAGGAATAGAAGTGTTAACCATCACACTAGGATCAGTTGTAATGTCCTTTTGCTATTGCGGAATTTCTTCTGTAGAGGCAGGGATACCAGAAATGTTCGGAGTAACCGGAGTCTCTGAGGATGTTGGAGTGCTTGCTCCAACCAACCTAGGGGATCTTGATCCGGTTAAACGAGTTCGCTTCGTCCGGAATGGTTTCGCTTCCAGAGTCAATGACGGTTGACTCGTAAGTCTCCGCGAACAACGGGGTTTTGATTGACTTTCTTCCACAATTGCGGATTACTTGATCAACTCAAAATAAAAAGGGAAAAAAATGTTTTTCGAATTAAATGAATTTTAGACGCTTTGACACAACTTGTTTTTTCAATTTTAAAGAGTCGAGAAAAAACAAAAGATGACTCTAGTCGCCTTCGATTTTTATTGAGTCTGAAGTGACAAGTGCTCAAAGGACCTTTTCATTTGAGTCTGAAAAGGAGCAAAATGGACTTCTCTGGAGATCTAGGCAGAGAGGATTACCAAACCAATCACAAAACTGCAGAATACTTTTTCGGTACGGAAATCAATCTTCCCGAATGCTGCATTCGGTGCATTGCGATCGATAGGGCGGCAGACACAACTTCCTAAGGATAAAGGATGCAGCCTATTGTGGTCTCCCAATATATACTCAACAGTACGTGGGATCACAAGTCCGTACTGGCACTTGCCGTCTAAGAGTGGAGGAATCACCCAACCAACACTGAAAGCAACAGTTACCAGGTTTTACGATGCCAGAATACGTCTCTAGCCTAGACCTCTAGATGTTGTGCGTTAAGT
>APFE030121848.1:35037-49073 GCA_000404065.3 Pinus taeda | reverse complement strand
TTTATGGGGTCCGGGGCAGTGGCCCGGAAAATTTTGGTTTTGGACCCTATGTTAGGTTGGGTGGACCCACCTATGGTTTTGTGCATGATTTTTGCACATGTCTTTTGGACGCGATGGTTTTCGGTCCATGGTTTTGGACACGATGGTTTTCGATCCATGGTATTGGATGCTTTGTCATGTATAAATATGTATTGTAACATTCAAAGGAACATAATGAAAAATCAAGCTGGTAGTCCCGATTTTGGGATCCAGGGGAAAATCTCTGTGTATATGTGTTATGTTCTCGCATTGTTTATTTTCTGCGTTTTAGAATTCATATGCAGGTAATTTCTGTACAGGGTTAAAACCTACAGGAGTAGGCTAGAAGGTTAACCAGTGGGTCATTGCATTCGGATCAAGTACGTCGTCATTCACTCTCGGAGGTGACCGACAACAAGGGAAGACAAGTAACGACAAATCAAGTGGAGTCTTGTCTTTTGGTGAACAGTACATATGTGTTGCAATATTATTTTGTATGATTTCTTTATGGCCTTAGTTAAATATATGTAAATTTTATGATATGTTCAGGGAAATGAAATTCAGGAATGTGTTAGATAGAGCTGAATAAATTTGAATTCCCAATGTTTTTCTCTTCTGGTTTTATTAGATATATATATATATATATAATATATATATATATATATATAGAACTGGTCCCTACACGATGTGTGATGTCACATCACTGGAATCCAACCAAGAAGGAAATTGAGAAGTGGTTGGATAAGAAGATTCATGAATTCACAGTGCAAGAGAACAAGAATCTGTGCTTGTCAAAGGAGAAATGTTTGGACAAATATTTGTATATATAAATACACGAAATTTTCTTCTGCACCTTCTTGATCGAACTATACAAGTGGATAACAAAGTTGGAAAACGACCAAGGAAGGTGGAGGCTTGACTATCTAATAGTGTGGACTCGAGAGCTAGTGCGAAGGTTGGAAGCCTCTGATGATAAGATCGCATGCACTATTGACCACTGGCTCGATCGAATTATAGGAGGATTTGTTACGAAGTTTGAAGTTGGTGCCTCAGTTAGCGACGTGAAGAAGAGCGACACTTCTTCAAGGGACCGTGAGGTAAGTATCTAAGATCTTTGAATACCTGGATTAAGTTTCTCTTGTGTGAAAAATAGGTTATACCATTGCCTTGATGTTCATATCTACACGAAGTGGATGGATCTTCAGAAATCAAGAGAAAGCAAGCCCTGAATATAGCTCGTTGATTGGACCTCCCTCGAGTGGCGATGAGGGAATGACACAAGCCTCACTACAGAGTGCGGTCTAGCTGATAAGATAGGGTTGTCTGTGGATACATCATCCATCCACCCCACCCCCACCTTCACCTCCACAACATACACCTTCACTTGCATCACCGCCGTTCAACATGTCAAACTCAGTAAAGCTGCCGATTTTCAAGGGTATAGGGAGCGAAGATACTGATCAGTTCTAGTTCATTGTGAATGTTGTATGGACCACACAACATATCACTGATGACAGCATAAAGAAGGCGCACTTAGTTAGTGCTTTGTAGGATCGCACGCTGACATGGTATATTAAGTATTATAATGATCATCCTTTAGCAATGCTAGTAGACACTAAGGATCCTTTAAACAAGGAGTTTAGTAAACCTAAGTACGACTCACAGTCAGTCATTGGATTTAAGGAAATCACGATGAGGGCTGGTGAGACGCCTCAGGTTTAGATCAAAGGCTGAAATGTGTGATCCTTGAAGCTAATATGCAACTTACAGATGGCCAACACCGCGAGTGGTTTATAGCCTCACTTCTGCCCCACCTGAGGATTGCTTTGTCACAACGGAAGATAGGAACTCAGGCAGAAGCCCTGGAAATCGTGATACGATTGTATGAGACATCCATTCAGGATGCGACTTTGGGAGTCACTCGCAGCTGCAAAACCTCTGATTGGAACTGCAGAGCTTGAAAAAAGAGAAGGAGGCTAGTCGAGAGGTGCGCGAGGAAGTCTGGTGCCTCAAGTGTAGGAGCCAGGGGCATGATAAAGACCATTGCCCTATCTTCACAAATTTTATTACCGGAGGGGGACTGATTCCCTTAAGGCAAGTAGCTTCCATAGGACCGAGTGCAGGGCCCACACTATGGTGTGCTATTTTTCAGGTGGTTGGAAAACATGTAATGGATAATTGTCATTTGCTGCAAAATTTTGTTCAAATGTCACAACAATTATTCTGCGATTTCTGCAAATAGGTGGGCCACGATGAACACCACTTTCATAGCTACAAATTGATGATGGAAAGAACGCCTACCTATCGAATGCAAGCAGAAACTCAGCCTCCAGATCAGGGAGATGGGGGAGCACGTGGAGGATATCATGGGCAAGGACGAGGCCGAGTAGGAGGAGGACCTGGTAGAGGTCACAGTCAAGTTATTTTCTATAACTGTGGGACACCAGGGAACTACGCGCAGGAGTGTCAGAATCAGACATGTCCGTCATGTCAAAATTGTACTAAGTTTGATCACACTATCGAGGAATGCACTGTGCTGATAGCTAAGATGTAGGAGAAGAAGTTGTAGCCTAAAAACCCTATGCAAAACTTACAAATGGTGCGATCTAAGCCTTGCGAGGAAGATTCAAATGTAAATATCGTGCTAAGAAGTGGAGTAAAAATAGGGAATGATAAGGGGAAACAACCTAAAGAAGATGGATGGGTTCACAAGGCCCCATAAAAGGAAGCAGGTTTTGATCTAGTGCACGTGAAAGAAGCATTTATGGAAGCCAAGAAAAGCTTTCCTGAGGCATCTACTTCAAGAAGTCAGAACAAAGCATCAAAGACTAGCGCGCCTATAAAGGTTGATCCCTATGTACTTACCACATTCTTGGAAACTTGCATGAAACTTCTGCATGATAACAAGGTTGTGAAGGGTCTGTAAGAGTTGATAAGCAAGTGTGATGGTAAAGAAAATGCTCCTGATGGACATCGCGTAGTACGAAAAATTGGTAAACATAAGGCAAGATTAGGGCATGAGATGAGGCTCACTACGCAGATAGGATATTATGAGATGAACAAGGTTATTTTGGATCTAGGGTCTGACGTGAACATGTTGCCTAAACAAACATGGGAGAGGATGGGGAGACCTGTGCTGTAGTGGTCTCCGATCTAGCTTAGAATGGAAAACCAACAGAAGATCATCCCCATGGGATGGTTACATGGAGTAACAATAGATATTGAAGGTGCAAGTGAATTGGCTAATTTTGATGTAATAGAGATTATTGATGACAACAATCCATACCCTGCGCTCCTTGGAATTGACTAGGCCATCGATATGAATGGAGTCATCTACTTAAAGAAAAGGACAATGTCATTTGAAAGGAAATCGCTTCGTGTTGTAGTACCATTGGACCCTGCGGAGGGACCGCGCTATACAGAACTAGTTCATGATTATGAAGAAAGTGATGATGACTTGGATCAGATTTATAAAATAACCACGCGAGATCAAGACTGAATTAATCCAATAGTCGATGGAAGGATTGCATTGGACCGGGAAAGTTCCTGTACCTCAGATTTAGATCAAGAACTAGAGCATTGGCATAATAAGCTACATGAAGAATCTACGCTGAGCTGCAACATGATGACTAAATCACTGCGCTGTTTGTCATCGGAGGTAAGAAATTTATTATGATGGTTTATCTAACATAGATAAGTTTTTGGATGCCTTTGAACGAGAAGCCCCTAAGGATCATCGCTTCTAAGCACTGGATTTGGCACTGCGTGCTACTCCTGCACGATGGTGGGGTACGCACAAGGACAAATTTGATGAATGGTGAGATTACATGAGGATTATGAGGTTGCAATTTGGTTGTCCTAATGTTTGAATAACTGAAAAGTATGATGGGAGAAATGATCCATACGATCATTTAACAAAGTGGACTAAATTTTATGGCACAAAGCTGAAGCTAGAGTGGGTGCACTTATTCTCTCATACTTTGGATATAATCCTTATGAATTGGTACCTAGAAAAGGAGCTCCAACATGGCACCGCAGAATGGGATATATTAAGGGAAGGATTCTTAATTACCTTCAGTTATGAAGATGGGTTGGAAATCATCGATGAAGCTCTGCAGGAGGTCAAGGCAACGATCTTCAGAATGCCACAACATCCTTTGGAGTTGGTGCAACTTGATTGGAGCACTTAACTGGGCCATGCCCTAGAATGTTATAACGTTATTGCTGAGGGGGATGATGAATATCTAAGGAATATCAATATTCCAGAGGCAGAAGGCCATCGCAAAGTTGAAAGTCTGCAAATAGAGAACCCGAATATCAAGGCTTATGCCTAGAATACTGTGCCCATGGAGAAACTGCTGAAGAAGGACGCTACATTCTGTTGGGATGAAGAATTTCAACACAGTTTGGATGTATTAAAGGAGAATATGGTCACCACATTGATTTTGGTCTTCCCAGATTGGAAGAAGGAATTCCATGTGCACATTGATGCCTCGTGTATTGCATTGGGAGCAGTGCTAACACAAGCTGGTGAAGGAGAGACAGACCACCTTATAACATTTGCGAGCAGGAAATTATTAAAAGCCAAGAATAATTAATCAACGACAGAGCGCGAAGGATTAGTTATGGTGTACGCGCATCAAAAGTTTAGGCATTATCTGTTGGGCGAACATTTCAAAATGTACACAGATCATTCCGCCTTGAAATACCTATTCAATAAGCCTGTGTTGGGGGGAAAGATTTGTCGATGGTTGTTGCTATTCCAAGAATATGACTTTGAGGTCATTATGAAGCCATGTAGGTTGAATGCAGGACCTGACCATTTGTTGCGGATTGAAACAGGGGAGGAGCCCACTAATTTGGAGGAAGGGTTGCCTGACGCATAACTCTTTGCAATGCGTGTAGTGGATAATCATTTTGTGGATATTATCCACTTTTTGACTAACGAAATGGCTCCAGAAGGATATACAAGTTAGCAAAAGAAGGAACTAGTGGTGCGTGCGACATATTTTTCGGTGATCGCTGGAAATTTGTATAATATGGGTGCTGAGGAGATCTTGTGAAGGTATGTGCCTGATTTTGAGCAGAACAACATCCTTGCGGAATCTCATGGAGGGGCTATGGGAGGACATTATGAAGGAAAAGTAACAACACAAAAGATCTTGCTTGCAGGTTTATGGTGGCCTACGTTGCATAAGGATACCAAAGCATATTGTAGAGCATGCGATGCATGTCAGAGAATGGGCACACCATCACAGAGGGATGATTTGCCGCTGAATCCTCAAGTATCATTGCAGCCATTTGAAAAATGGGAAATTGACTTCGTTGGACCGATTCAGCTCCTGGAAAGAAGACAAGTGCACATTATATCCTCACCGCGACAGACTGCCTAACCATATGGGCGAAGGTATAGCCGGTGAAGGACTGTACAGGGTCTATGACATCAAAGTTCTTGTTTGAGTATGTGTTAACTAGATTTGGCTGCCCAAAAGTATTGATGAGTGATCGAGGTACGCACTTCCTAAATGAAACAATCAACGTGCTAACAGAAGAGTTCCAAATTTATCATTAGAAGAGCACACCGTATCATTCGCAGGCTAATAAAACAGTTGAAGCCTTCAATAAAATATTGGAGAACGTGCTAATGAAGATTTTCAATGCGCAACATAATGATTTGGATGTGCGCATACCTATTATGCGATGGGCATACAAGACTACTTGCAAAAAGCTAACAGGTGAGACACCTTTTCAATTGGTCTATGGCGTAGAAGTTGTGATGCCTATGGAATATATCGTACCTAGCCTACGCATAGCAACTTTAATAGGGATGGTGGATCATAGAGCCTTGGAAGATCGGCTCGCATAACTATTGGATCTTGAAGAAGACAGATTCTTGGCTAGATTCCATCAACAAGTACATAAGGAATATGAAAAGGCATGGTACAATCGACACATCAAGATGCACACATTCAAGGTAAATGATTTGGTTTTATGATAGTACGTTCGCTAAGTTTCTAGGAAAATTTCAGATGCACTGTCTTGGGCCATATGTCATCAAAGAAATTACAGATGGAGGCACAATTTAGCTCACGAAGCTGAATGGAGAGCCTCTTTCGAGAAGGGTGAATGGAAGCCGATTAAAGCCATACACAGGAGATCCAGCTCAATGACTACATGACAACATGACAGTCTTAGTGTTGTAGGTAGCTATAAGGGAGCGCGAGACTATAAACTACACTGCTCGGATTGGAGGATGATGCGGAAGGAGGGCTATGTGCAAAATGGTGAAATTACATTATAAGAAGTTGCACAAAGGGAGATGTGCTACACAGGGAGGTGTCGTGCAGCACAACAGGAAAGTGACCATTGGAGTCACTGTTCACGATTTGACAGCTAGAAGACAGTTAAGAGGAGTGTGCTGGTGGCATTTAAGGCAAAAATATTTGAAGATCTGCTGCCAAAACAACATTCATGGATGAATTTTGGGGGGAACGGTCGGATTTGAATTCAAAATCCCTTATAAATTATGCATGCCGATCCAAGATACAACGCTTTTCACCCTTAGAGTTTTTGAGTTGTGCTGTCTCTTGCTTATGAATCATGCATTCTTCGAGGATTTTGTTGTGAGCCCTGCATTTGATCATTTACTAGAGTTAACCCAGAAATTCATCTGTGATAACATGTTGGGACTAGGCCTTGCTAAGACTATAATCACTGGGGGAACTATCACATCCGAAGGAGCTGCTCGAGAGGTTGTGAGCATGGCAGCTCCGAATCTTGTTCCTTCGGTGCCGAGGTTGCCTAGGCTGAAGCCCACCCCTGTTAAAGAGCCCTAGAAACTAAATAAAGACAAACATAAGAGGCCGTACCGCTGCGCGAGTCACCCAGGAAACATACTGCAACTTAGAAGCAGAAGAACGATAATCAACCTGAGATGGTTGTGGATTTGGAAGCTGAACATGGAACCGAGGATATAGACACTAAGGGAGCGAAGCCCATCACCAAGTTGCCTTAATATATCCCTCTGCGTAAGGGGAAGGTGGAGGTCCCAAAGGACCCAGACTCAGAAAAATTCCTCATTCATATGCCCCTATTGCTGGAGCAGATGACCCTCGAAGGTTTGCGCCTTGCGCGGATCCTCCTATTAAAAATGGAAGATTGGGACCTGGCCGACCGTGAGCAATTCCCTCATCTCATGACATAAAATTATATGAGGCACATTTATTACCCAAACTAAGGTGTCACTGAGTTGGAAACGGTTGAATGGATCCGCAGAGTGGAGAACTCTGGGTTGTTGAACCTGTTGTGAATACCCCACTATTACCGCACTAATATTAACACCACTTGTGTGCAACAGTTACTTTCTCTTGTGCATGATGGGTGCTTATGGCTTGGCACACCTATACCCATCACGAACATGCTCATCCATAGGATCACACACCCACTACATGAGGGTTTGGACTCGACCAAGGAGTTTGGCAGGAAGGTAGGAGAAAGAGACTTGGCAGAGAAAATGAAAAAGGAGTTTGAGCTTGTGAAGAAGCCACGTGGCTATTCCATCAAATCCATCAACGATCACGTGGTGAAAATTCCACCCAAATACTGACCGGAAATTTTATGAGGAAGTGCTGCGCGGACGAGGTTCCAGCGCCTGTGATATCGTTAGTTGCACAATTCGCGAAGGGTGTGTAGTTTAACTGGTTGTGGTACTTATGCAGTGAATTCCTCGCGAATTGTCGCGAGATCCAAGATGAGAGAAAGCCCTTCCACTATGCGTGGCTACTACTCTCCATCGTGCTCGTCGCATGGGAGCTACCGGAGGATAGCCGGTTTCCTCTGTTGAAGGAAGGATTGTCGAAGGCCGCGTAGTTCACCTCCCTTTGGGCCATGAAGGACCTTGCGTGGGTCACGAAAACAAAGATCTTTTGGATGTTGATGGAAGCGAGGTTCCATATGGCCATAAACCAATGACCAAGGTTGTCCTCGACCCTGTATGAATAGTTGTTCGCATATGCCACGTTGAAGGCAAATTTTCACCGGGTCTACATTCAAGCGTGCAAGGACACACAACAGAAGTGGTTCGATCTACTGTATTTGGTCACTGATGATGCCATCTAGGAGGTCATCAAGCTTTGGCCAGCAGAATGGCGCGCCCCATCAGACTTGATGCAAGTACCAGCAAGGGCGCACGGAGCTCAGCTGAAAAGAAAAGGAAGGATGCAACAAACTAGGTGACACAAAAGTTGGCCATGCAGTGACAGAAGGAAGTGAAGAAAAGAATCAAATGGAAAAGGAGCGTGCTACAAAGGAGAAGGTAGAGCAAGAACAACGCGACTCCGAGCAAAGTGGCAAATCTCCTTCTCTCGAAACCGAGAAGGTAGAGCAGTTTGAGCAGGGTAGTGGAGGAGATGAGGGGTAGAGCACCCCATTTCGGCTAAGGAAGCACAAAGAGAAGTAGTAGGAGGGTTCCTGCAAAAATTAGAAATAAGAAAAAACGTAGGTGGATTCCTTAACCTTAACAGAGGGCGATCTTGATGAGATTGGTGACAAAGTGCACGATACTACAATCAAACTATTACACCAATTTGAGCAACAGTACATGCAGTCACTCGGAAGTTTCCAGAAGGATCTGCACAAACTGCAGATCCAAACTAGTAGAATACAAGCAAGCACAGGTCAAGTGAGCGCCACACACGCGAGCCTGGCACCAGGGACAAGTCAGGCTGCAGAACTGGTACATACATTGGACCTTAGATCAGTTGTGCTACCAGATGGTCCCCTATGCACAGAATTGACCGATGACCGAGTTATTCTGAGCACCCTTAAGGATGTTGCACTGAACATTGCAGCGCTCCCTAACGAATTTCTTCACGCGCTGTAGACAGGAGTCATAGAGGAATTGAGAGATCAGGAGCAACACACTCTCAGTTTAATCAGTGAGTATCGGGTGAACAATGAGAAAATGTTCGTCAAGAAGACGCAAGCCCTAAAAGAGATAGATACTATCTAGGCACAGAGCTCCAAGCTGACGGCTGCGGTAGCAAAGGCGTGCAGAATAGTGCTGGAGTTGCACATACCTGAGGACGCACAACCAAAGGCCAAGATCTGAAAATTAGCTACAGGAGTCTGTGAGGCAAAGGGAGAAGTTGTGAGAGTTCAATTTGAACTCAACATGAAAATCATGGAGCTACAGCTCAAATCACAACCTTCGACTCCGCTCAAGGTTAGGGAGCACTGCGGAGCCGCTATAAAAGAATGAATGACCACATTGGATACCGCAGTCACTGACTGCTTGACCTTATTTGAACAGGCCATGGAATTAGTGACGACTCTACAAGAAGATCCAACCCCGCAGGTCCTCAACATAGAGGTTCACGGGTTGCAAAAGTAGTATTATGAGGTCATGGCAATGGCGCGCTCAATTATTCCAGCGCAGCACCTTGCCAAGTTGTAGGAGGGGAAGCAGCTCCTCGCACAGGTGGAAGCAACTCAGAAGAAGGAGGCAATACTTAAGGCCAGGTTGGGACCTTGGTTAGATGAAGCTTACGAAGTAACAACCAACATTCAGGAAAAGCCGACGGGCTTGCAGCAAACACAACAAAATATCAAGTTGGCCGTGGAAGGTCCAACTATGGAGCAACTCGTTGAAGAAGTAAAGCAGGTAGCTATAGAGAGTGCTGTTGAGGTAGCAGTTGTGCAGGTGGGGCTGGGGGATCTTCGCAGCAAGATCATCACGCCAGCCGAGTGAATCTAGGGTGAGTCACTACCTATGTGTTGGGGGCCTTCTTGGTCAATTTTGGGTTAAAAACCCAAGTTTTGATGTAAATTTTTGTTGAAAAGATGTATATTCTTCGTGAATTGTGGATGCGAAGCACGTAGGTAGTTAGGAGTCAAAAAGGGTTTTTAACCTCGTTTATGTAAAGTTGAGTTGGTTTTTGAGGTCCACCCATGGTCCGCAAACCATGGGATTACATGTAAAAGGCTATAAATAGGTGTGTCTTAGGGAGTCTAACGCAGGGCTATGGGTATGAAGGGGTGGAATCTTAAAAGGGATAACACATACAAGTAAGTCTTGGAGGAGGAAAAGAATCTGCATCTGAGTGCACAGACGCCTAGAGTAGTGTCCAAAGTTGAGTGCACAGACCCCTGCAGCTAAGTGTGCAGGGAAGTTTTGAGTTTGTAACCTTATACTGAAGATCAATAAAGAAGACAGTTGAAAAAATTCATGTGTTTATCTATTTACTACTGTTAATTATGTTGCGATATATGTCGTGATTAAAATAATGTCTTTATGAATTAATAGTGTATCGATGCGTGAATCTATTGGATATATCTCCTTAACTGAACGCAATACATGTTAAGTATTTACGTGAAGATTATAATACCCTCTGTTACGTTTATTAAGCACTTAAGAAAATCTGTGTGAATTCCGATCTGAGCCTATTTTATGATGTGCGCAAGTAGATAACTGATTTGTTAAGGGTCCACGGAAGCCGATCATAGACCTTCGTGGAGGTCTGGGGCCATTTGAAGGAAGTTACAGTACCAAGCCCTAAGGGCTTCGAGGTCTGTGCAGAGGTAGATCTATGGCATAAAAGGACATCACACTAATCTCTAGATGTGGAAACTGATGAGCCCCAAAAATGGATAACTATATGGGCTCATTCAGCCTCCTAATTCGACTCAATCCACCATTCTCATCAGTTTATTGCATGTTTTTGATTATATTTATGCTAATAGAGTGAATTGGGTTAGTCATTATGCCAACAAGTCTAATGTGTGCTTTATGCAGCCTTTTTGGTCAAAGGTTTAAATGAGCACTTGGCAGCCAAATTCGTGGGGAGGATTTTTAGGAAGGTGTCCCCTTCATTTAAGGGCCCTTACCTCAAATTCTCCACCATCAGCTTGGAGTTCAAGGGCCACCAAATCAATTATCACAAGGGCAGCCGAGCAAGGACTAGTAAAGTGCTGTTAACTACAAGTTTTGGCAGCCGAGTTCCTAAAGTTTAGGAGGGTTGTTGGGGTCCTCAATTTGTATAAATAAGAGGGCTTAGGGCTTCATTTCAGTTAGTCACTTTTTAGGCAGAAGTTAGCTAGTTTGTAGTTCAATTTTAGTCATTTTTTAGGTAGTAGTTTAGCTCTGCATTTCAGCACATTTTCAAGTTTTCCTTGTGGACAATTTTTCGAATGTAACTATTATTTTAATCAATAAAGATGAGTCCAGCTTTGCACCAACTCTAATCTTCCTTAGGAGGCTGTAGCTATTTGGGTTGGGCCCAGATCAAGTGCTCAATAACTCCTTTATTTACTTTCATGTGTCTTTGCTGCATTGTTAGAATAGAATCTGTTATTTAGATTAAAATATTGCTTTGCTACTTAGGTCATTTTTGATGATTAAAATAGATTTTCATGTTCATATTTACTTGATAGGTTAATCACAGGGAAGATCTTCAGAAAAAGGCTACTAAGAACCTTGGATCTCACCTCCCCCTCAGTGGAATCATGAGCTGGGACTGAGGTGACCTTGCTGCCACCAAAAACGCTGTCTTTGCTTCACCATGCAAGTATTAGTGTTGGATTCTTAGTTTTTGAACTTGATATCAGTTTGGTGGCATGCTTAGGTTTATGATTGCTTAGTTCCATAGTTATTTCATCTGATTTCATTGCAAATAAACTTCTATTGCATTTCTTTGTTGTTATTTAGGTTAGAATAGGCTAACATAGATAGGTCTTTGATTTTCCAAGTCCTTGTTTGGTTGTCCAGTTTGAAAAACAACTTGCAGAGCACCTGTTATCCTTCTTTATCTACCCATACTCCATCAACTCCACTTGCTCCATCCTCCACTTAGAACCCTTACCTTACATTTGTCTCATTCGCTTACTTTGCCATGATTCTCATCTTCTTGTGCAACATCGTTTCATCCCTCCTTGAACAAATCTAACCATCCGTGCCACTCCTCAACTCCATTCACTAAGTCTTGAATCTCCTCACACCCCTATCTCACCTCCATACTCATTCCTCCACCTTTTTCCCTCCATCCATTCTCCAAAATCCCATTTCTGAACATCATGTAGAAAATCACAGACATCCTGTAGAAATTCCAGAACATCCTGTAGAACTCTTGCAGACTTCCTGTAGAAGCTCACGAAAGCGGTTTCTTGAAAGCCAAACTCTGTGAAACTCTCAGGAAGGGTGCTAGGGACCCCTTAGGCCCTCTTTGAACCTTCCAAACCTCCTGTAAGCATTTTCTCTCGCCAATCCACCTCTGCACAGTAAAAAATAGTGAAAGCACATGCATGGTAATTCTGACAACTTATTCAAAAATACAAAAAGATGTTTTCTTCAGATAGTGATAACTTAGACACATGCATTTTACCTTCCTAGAAGTCAATGACATCTCTTTCAGTAGCTTGCATCCTCCTTTTTGCATCAGTAGGGTTAGCTGGTAAAATTAGGGTTTGCTAGGGTTTACATTTCCTTTCAGCTTTTCAGTTTCTTTCTGCAAGTAGATTAGCTTCCTTTGAGTTAGCTTTCATCCATCAGTTAAAAAGTTCTTCTTAGAGCTCATAGAAGTTGTGTTAAGCCCCTAGTGGACTTGTGCCAGCTGACCAAGTGACAACTGCGGCAAGAGCTAGTACTTGTGCATACAACACCATCGCGTCCAAGTTTGTTACGAACTACCGGGTTGATAAAATTAAAGAAGGGAGTCCCATGAGTTGCAGCATTATTGCTGCAATACTGGGGCCCACCACTCTTTTTGGTGCCGTTGCCCGGGAAGTTTCAGAGTATTGGTGATTGCTGCTTTTCTTCTATTTTCCACTACAACCTTCTACTAAGTAGTTTATTTCAATCCAATATGCAATTTCATTTCAGCAAAAGTAGATTAGAAATTTCCCGCTTTCATTTCATTTCAGCAAGCGTAGATTAGATATTTCCCACTTTCATAGATTAGCATTTCAATTCCGCAAATTCAATTTTGCAAGCGTAGATTAGCATTTCAATTCCACAAGCGTAGACTAGCATTTCATTCCTGCAATTTCATTTGAGCAAAATAGATTAGTCATTTCCTGCTTTCATTTCAATTCCGCATTTTCATTTATGCAAGATAGTTAGTTGTAGTTCAATCTATTTTAGTTTTGTAGGTACAAGCAGAAAAAAAGCAAAAATCAACCAAAAAGATTTCCTTTCATGCCTTGTAGGAGTAGAGATAATTCAGAAAAATGATTGCACAACACCCCCACTGCTTCACACAGCCAACCTTCTCTCTTCTTTGATGGCTGTGATTAAAGAGCCCCTAGGTGGACAGTAAGACATATTTGAAGAACCTCTAGGGGAGAAGAAGAAGAGAACATTCATCTGGAGTAAATGGCTACAAGCAGAAATGTTGGAAGCAATACCTTATCCAAAAATGAATTTGCAAATCAGATGGAAGATTTCAAGAGCGAGGTGAGGCAGTTTCTTGCCATGCAATTGGATACCTTGCAGATCCAAAGGAAGCAAGAGGAAGCTAAGAGGGCTTTGGCCATCTTTTGTCCCAGGTGCACTAGAAAGCATCCTAGGAACAAATGTCCATTTTACTCCATAGAAGTGTGTTTTGTTTGTGAAGAATACCATCCTACGAATCAATGCCCTTCCTTGCCTGGAATTAAAACTGCATATCAGAGGGCCAAACGAGCCACTGCACCACTCTATTATATGAACCAAAGGAGGCCACATAGACCCATACCCTATGATCCAGATTTAAACAGGAACACAATAAAATACAGAGATAACCATATACACAAAGATGCAGCGGAAATAATACTTCATTTCATTAATGGAAAATACTGAAATATGCTTACAACCGGAAATGGAAATAAACTAGCTAGGGCGATGGTAGCTTATCTCTGAGAAGAGATGTGATGGCTACATGCCTCTGAACTGTGTTACAATGAGGCTCGAAGCCTATTTATTGTTTGAGACACAATGAAAAACCCTTCACATTCCAAAACCTAACCCTAGGAGATGAAACGTCAAA